>VZTH01016960.1:118636-170310 GCA_013397815.1 Aleadryas rufinucha
TTAAGTCACATTGATAAAAGGTCATGATTTGGGTTATATTGATATTAAGGTTACATAGATACCTTATAACCCAAGCTATATAAGCACTGTTGGTGTGACTTGAGTTACACAGACATCACTCCCTGGGCCAGTAAGAGTTCTTCCACACAGCATAAAGAAGTACTTTTTTCTGCCCATTTGAACCTAACCTCTTACCTGTTTTACAAGTGCCTCGGATACTAGTAAGGGGGGGATTTAGTCAAATTGAAACAAATCAAACACATTAGTCAAATGCCCCCCTTCAGCCCTCTGCTTCACAGATTGAGCAGTCCCAGCCACTCAGTGCCTGCTCCTTTCCAGCACTGTTTCAGTTGCCTTTCCCTGTATTTTCCTCAGCCATTTGCAGCTGGGCTCCTCTGGGGATGCTGGTGAACAGACAGCAAGCTCAGTTCCAGGGGGACAGCTGTCTCTGTTCTGCTGCTCCTTGTGCTGCTGCCTTTCCCCTGGCATGTTCCGTGCTGCTGCTTTCCATGAAATGTGTCCTGGGCAGGGGGAATAGGGAAGAGGTTGGAACATATCCATGCCTATATATGCCACTGTGCAGGCACCACCAATTAGAACATAAATTTTTGGAAAAGCATTGCCTGAATGAGGCCAGGGGCTGACACACGCACTCTCAGACCTTTCCCCCGCTTGCAGTCTCTGGACCACTTCAGGGGATACTGGGTGGGCTCCGCATCCCTTTCCCTTCAGGCTGATGCTGAAGACCCTCCGTTTCACATCCTCCCCAGCCTCCCTGCACTGGCAGTGTGACATTTCCAGAGTCTGGGCTTTGCTACCTACCTGTTTGGGTTGCTTTTCTTGTAGCACTTTTCCTAAATCAACTCTCGAACCAGTTCCCTCCTCGCTGTGGTTTCCTTGTTTCAATCCGCAACACTGTTACTGAATGCAGGAAGCCGCCTGAAGGAAATCGCACAACCACAGAGTCGCAGAAATGCAGCCAGAAAAAAAGGAAGTTACTGTTTCCTGAACGCGCCCGAGAACGAGTGTGGGAAGGAAAACTACAGCTCCCAGCAGGCTGCCGGGAGCCAGGGAAGGGCAGAGTTCACCGTCACGCTTCCAGCGGAGGATCCAGGGTGTGCGCTGGTGTCCTGCCACCGAAGGGCCTCTAGGAAGGAGGGCAGGGGGAAAGGCCAGCGCTGGCCTCCTCTTTCCACCCCTTTGCTTCTGATCGCCGCCCTGACCGGCTCGGAACCCGCCTGGGTAAGCGTCCGACTCCACTTTGTCCTGCTGACTTCCTTCTCCTGCGGGAGCGTCAGCACCGGGAACAGGGAGGGGAGGGACGAGAGCCGGGCGGCGGAGCCCGACTGCACCCCACATCCCCAAACCGTGTGATAGAGACAGTGCTGGGGGGCAAGGTGTCCCCCTGTGCCGAACAGCTGCCTTGGCTGGAGGTTTCTGTACAGAAAAGCGCACGGGCTACTCTCCAGCGGGGAAAGTTTCCTGGGAGTTTTTCCGTGCCGCCTTAGCCGTGCTTGGGAAAGCCATCGGCTCTCCCGGGTTACACCAGCGATGCGGCTACGACTGTGCCTGTCCCGAAGTGCTTTAGCCGGGGGGGAATTATCTCTGGAGGGGTGCAGGAGTCAGTGGCCCCGGCCAGGGTACTGCCGAGCCCGCGGGCTGGTTCTGCCGGATCATCTCCCGGTCCCACGCGCTGGAGGCAGGCGGGTGCGAGGGTCATTGCTCCCTGTCGGCCTGGCTGGGAGGTACCAGGTGCCCAAAAGCACACGGGGCAGCCTGCCGAGCCCCGGACTCCAGGCCTGCCGTCCGGGAGCACAGCGGAGTCCGTAGGGATGAGAAAGCAGTGCCTCACCCCCCTGGCACGTCCCAAGACAAATGCGGTTTGCATTAACCCCTGGACTGATGGGAAGCCAAAGAGCTGACAGCCCATGGGCTGAAGGTTCATGGTTATGGGTGACATCCGCCCGTTTTCACCTTGGGAATCGTGGAGGAGGAGCCTCCCCCACCGTGAATCACTGCTCCCGTCTTTCTGCTTATCAGGTTTGTGGGCGTTGCGTTGGAATTCCCCAGCCCAGGACGGGATGGTGTCTGCGAGGGGGGTAGGACTCGGCCATCCCCTCGAACAGCAGGGAGACACAGCTCCGTATGAACATTGGAGAAAGTGAAACCAAACCGTGCCGAAGCCAGAGCTCCAGGGGAAAAGGAAAATGGAAAAGAATCCAAGCGTGGATCTGCCTGGAGGTAAGTGAATCCTACGCTTACTCCATCTGCTAGGAAAATCCCTTTGCTACAAGTTTTCAGCAGTGACATGGGAAACCTGTGCAAAAGAAAAATAAACCAGTAAAAGAATCCCATCTTTTCCAGGCCGAGGAAAGCAACTTGCCATCATTTTTTAAAGGGTGAAAGACGAACAAGTTACTTTCAGTTTTAGATTCTGATCTGCAGCAGGTTTAGACTCTGTCTGAGATGGCAGCACAAGGAATGCTAAAGAGAGAGATCCAGACTGGAAGAGCTTTCTTCCCTACATCCTAGTGCTTCTCATCTGCAGATGCTTAAATAATAAGCCAGTTTTCCACCACCTGTGGCTGGAAAAACTCTGGAAGAAGCAGGGCAAGGAGTAGTTTGTGCCCAGCTGGAACAGCAGGATATCTCCAAGTTGCTCATGCTTCAGTTCCTACCGTGTACTTACATTCTGGGGGAGCCTGGTTATGACTAGTACCTACAAGTGTGTCAGTGATACGGTGATGCCATCACCAGCTCAGGTCTGTCCTAGATAGTCAGAAGTGTTACTGTAAGAATCAGCAATAAAGAATGTGAAAATCGTGTTCTGACAAGTCACAGGTGCAGCTTTTTCTCTGGTTTCAAATTAGAAGGGAGTTCCTTGCCCTTTTTATCAGTGTTTATTCTAATTATAGCATAATCATTTATGTCACTGTAGTGCTTGATCATTCATAAGCAATTTTTCACCAATAGTGCCTGAAATTTGAGCTGCACTTTGGTTCTGTAAGAGTCAGAATATGTCACAAATGCTGTTCAGTCTCAGTAGTTCTCTATTGAATCATGCTCCAGTGTTTGTTTCTAATTAAATGTTGCCATAGCTCTTTGGGAGAGCAGCTCCAGGACAGAAACAGAGCATGAGCAGAATTATCATTTACATTCAGACAGATGCGTGAAGTGCATTGGCATAACTGTACTCAACAACAGCCTTGGGAATTCTTCAAACCCATGGTATCTGTGAAAACCCACTATCTATGGACAATGTGGTAACATATCCTAGCACCTGATGAAGCAATTGCCTGCCCACCCCACCTAGGACATAAGCTGGGATTGAGTTAGCTTTAGCATGGCAGCTGTAAGTGCTGTGGTTTGGATTTGTGGGTTCAGAGAAAAAAAAGCTGAAAACAGAGCAGTGGTTTGGCTATTGCTGAACAGTGCTGGCACAGCATCAAGACCTTCTGCCCCTGCCCAGCCAATACCCTGGCGTGGGCAGAAGATTGAGCAGGGACCCAAGCTGGGAAAAGGGTTTTTGAATACAATATGGCATCATGCTCAGCAATAAAAACTGGGGCACAGGAAGCAAGGGAGAAGAGGGTGGCTTTCAAGGTGGCCATTGCTGGGAGACTGGCCTGGCATCAGTCTGCTTGTAGGAGGTGGTGACCGATTGCCTTTGCATCCTGATTCCCTCCTTCCCTTTGCTCAGCTGTCTGGATCTCAACCCAAGAGTTTTTCTCACTTGTGGTCACTGTTCTCTTCCCTGTCTCACTGGGGGTATGTTGCTGTTGTACCGGGGACGGAGAGAAATCACGACACAAAGGTTCAAGTCCAGGAAGAAAAGGGAATTATTTAATAATATACAGACTCGTTTTATATCTTAGTATTCTGAAAGGGTGTAAGGTCACTGGTCCTTTGGCCACCCACCTCTCAGGGTGATTGGCTGAACCCTACAACACCTATTTCAAAATATTTCTCTAGTCAGTATCATAACAATACTACATAACAACTTGCAGGTGCAGATAGAAAGAATTCGTTTACAAAACCATAGCACTGTTTTTAATAGCTTGTGTGGGAGGAGCAGGGGTCTCACAGAATGCTGCAGAAAGCTGGAAAATTTCTCTGCTGAAAGCTTTTCAGCATCCACAGGGGGTAAATGTTTCTGCAGTGCCAGAACTGGGAGTTGTGTGGGTGGTGGTAAAGCACTGGGCATTCTTGACTCCTGTGTGGCTCACTGGGCTTGTGAACTCTGATCCCAACAGCTGGACCAGCTCAGGGTGAGGTGGGGAGCACAGCAGAGCGTCCTGAGCACCAGGAGCCCACCCAGGAAACACCTGGGCACCAGGAGCCCACCCAGGAAACACCTGGGCACCAGGAGCCCACCTGGGAAGCCCCGGGGCACCAAGTGACAAGTAGGGGACCTGAGACATCCTGCAAACCAGAGGAGGACTCTTCAGTGTGTGAATCAACCACTGACAGGGGAGAGACAGCACTGTTGGGTTTAGCTGGTGCCACAGTAGAGGAGAAAGCTCCCCAGGAAACTGAAGTATTGCCGGAAGAATCTGACAAGACAAGAGAAGGTGTCTCAGAAAGACCCCTGGAAAAAGAGGACTTGGATGAAGGTGAGTCCCTCCCCACCCTTGGGCCTAGTAACTTGGGCCTTGGCTTAGAGGAGGCAGAGCAGGAGAAAGAGTTGTTGGTTCTTGGGCTAAAGGGGGTCTGTGAATTTTATTCCCCGCAGCTGGGCTGGGCCATGGTAACGTGGACAGCAAAGGAGGCAGCCCTGTCCACCAGGAAACACAGGAGCACCAGGAGACAACCGGGCAGTGTGAAAGCCTCCACAGAGCAGAGGAAGAGGCACAGAGCTCTGACAGTGAAATGACACATTTGGATGTGACTGGGGTGGAAGATGTCCCCAGGGGCCTCTTAGCAGAGAAGAGCACCAGTGCCACTCTCCCAGACTGGGAGCCAGAGGTGCCCAGAGAGCAAGAAACAGAGGAGAGCAGGTCCCAAGGCACATTAAGGAAAAGACCAAAAGGTGAGCTGGTGGCTGCACGCTGCTGCTCTTCCTCTGTGCCCAGGCCTATACTTCCCACAGGCATTAGAACAATAGTTGGGTGAGATCTCTAGTAGCCATTGTCACTTTTCTGGAGTCAAGCAGGAAAGAAGATATAAGAAATTAGTTGGCTTCTCTCTTTCTCTCCCCTTTGGCTCCTGTCGTGCTTTGAAAGGCACAAAGCCACACTGCCCTCTGCATTGTCTTTCTCCTTGCGGAGCCCAAGAGGAGAGAGCCAAGGCTCAGGGCAGTATTAACCCAAAGCAGTATTCACTTCTAACTCTTCCCTCAGCTTGGAGCTCCTGCTTTTCTTACTACAGCTCCATTTACCTGTTCCCTCAGCAGTGAGTGGGACATTTCTTTTCTCTTACTGCAGCGGACATAGCCCCAAACCCGGAGGCTCAGTCTCGCCTGCAGAACGTCACCACCCAAAACACAGAGCAGAAGGCGGCCAAAGAGTCCCTCCAGTGGAAAGGTGAGGAAAAGAAGCTTCCCTTGCATGTTACTCATCGACCAGAAGGCACTGATCCTCCAGGAACAAGTAATGAAGCACATTTAATTAAATTACTCTTCTCTCTCAGGGCCTTTCACAGCCTCTTCTGAGGGTTTGAGAGAAAAAACATCCCCTTAAATACAGTCTCAGTTTGAGCCTATGGTAGCAGCTTTCCCTCCAGCTCTTCAGCCTGGCATATTGTGTTCATCATGCTGTGAGTGCCCCGGGGTTGTCCTGGGAGGTCTGGGGGGCTCCTGTGCTGAGGGTCCCCCTCCCCAGTCCTGCTCTGTCGTGGGGCTCTAAGCAGGAGCGGTGATGCTGATCTGCATCACACATTTCTCCTGTTAGAAAGAGACCCTGCTTTGCCATGGAGGGGAACACAAGCCATTGTGTCTGGACCTTGCTGCCTCGTGTTTTCTGAGCAGAAGCACAGTGGCCTTTGTTCACTCATGGCGTGGAGGAGGGCGGTGAACACAGCACTTTACCTGGGTCAGACACCTCCACATATGCTGCTCTGAACAGCCACAAACCCTAGAGAAAACAGAGGAGGGGGAAAGAGAAGAAAGCTGGTGGGCAGCTGCAATTCCCTCAGGAAGTTTTGCACAAAGCTGTAGCCCTGCCCTCATCCCCGGAGCTGCAGCCCCCTCGCCTGGTGTATTGGAGTGGGAGTCTCACAACACAGAGCCAGCAGCCCCCTTTGCCTTTGCTGGCCAACCTGCTCCACTTTCCTGGTGCCGGGGGGAAGGTCTGAGAGGGGAAGAAGAACCACTGTAGCTGCTTTCCAGCGTGTCACTGCAGGTCACTCAGGACTGACTCCTGTCCCCTGTCTCGTGTCTCTCCCCTGTCGAACAGGGCTTGTCGTCGTGGGCCTCATAGTGCTCGGCTTCTGCATATTCTGCTTCGGCAGCCTGACCTCCAGCTCCCAGCAGCCCCGCAAGAACCCCACGGTGGAGGCATTCCTGTCCCAGTTCGACCAGCTGCAGCACGGGTTTCCGGGCCAGAGCCCCCACCTGTGGCTTCGTGGGCGCAAGTTCCTGCAGAAGCACCTGAACGCGTCCCAGCACACGCAGCCGGCCATCGTCATCCTCACGGCCGCCCGCAGGGGCGAGCGGACCCTGCGGTGCCTCAGCGCCCGCGTGGCCGACTCCTACTCGGCCGCCCTGCACGGCAGCACGGTGCACATCGACAGCAGCGACAAGGCCGGGCTCCACAGCGACCGCGCCAAGCTCGAGGTGGACTCAGAGCTGAGCTCGGCGTTCCAGGCTGGGGGCCGTGCCGCGGTCATTCACCGCTTCGAGCTGCTGCCCGCGGGGGCCACCCTCATCTTCTACAAGTACTGTGACCACGAGAGCGCTGCCTTCAAGGATGTGGCCCTGCTGCTGACGGTGCTGCTGGAGGAGGATGTGCTGGAGAGCCAGATCAGCCTCCGGCAGGTGGAGGAGAGGGTCCGTGACTTCCTCTGGGCCAAGTTCACCAGCAGCAGGACCCCCAGCTCCCACAACCGCATGGACTCTGACAAGCTGAGCGGGCTGTGGAGCCGCATCTCCCACCTGGTCCTACCCATCCACCCGGTGCAGACCATCGAGGAGGAGGGCTGCTCTGCCAGACCCTAAGGACAAAGGTGGCCAGAGCCCCGAGGAGCGTTGGGAGGATAGTCCTGGCTGGCTCTGCTACCGGCGGAGGCACAACCGGTGTTACTTCTCTTCACTTTGTTCCTTGTAGATTCCTGGGAAGGGTTTGACAGGCACAAGTTGATCC
Source organism: Aleadryas rufinucha (assembly GCA_013397815.1). Lineage (NCBI taxonomy): Eukaryota > Metazoa > Chordata > Aves > Passeriformes > Aleadryas > Aleadryas rufinucha. Next base: position 125,935 of record VZTH01016960.1, read on the forward strand.
AGGCCCTTTGGGCAGCTGAGTCCTGGAGGTGATACACATGCTTCCTTCTGGCAGAGGGGAAGAGGGGGTATTTTAGACTGCTGCTTGCACAGGAGAACATCGATGTGTGGGGAGGCAGGAGGGAAAACAAGACCTTGCAGGTAGCGTTTCTATCAAGAAATAGACAAATAATGTACACAACTACATTATTTGACAGAAATAATGACAGTAAGAGACTGTGATTTCAGCAGCTCTTTCATCTGTCCCTGCCCCTCAGCTTGCTAAAGTTGTGTACATCAGTCTCGCAATATACTTTATCCAGGGAGCTGCCAGAACAGAGAAGGGTCAAATTCCTCAAAGCCATTCTGAAGGCATGCTTCAAAAAGAAAAGCAGTTTGCCAGTCAAGGGTTTGACCAGTCAGCCCCAATAGAGTCCCACTTGCACAGCCCGATTGACACCAGGCAAAGCCCAGATCCTCAAACAAACCTGCAATTCAGAGATCCCCTGAACATCAATTACAAGACATTTCAGGTTGTCAGCAGTTGAACACTACACTCATGGCAGGGATCCCATGAGGAGATCCCGTGTGCCAGAGAACAAGCTCCAGAACCAGAGAGCAGTGAAACAATTGCTGTCACCCTGATAGTGTGGAGCCTCAAGGGATTACACGGGTAGAAAAAATTAATAATACAATGTAACTTAATGCAACATCTTTCTAAAACAAGTCCACTCGATCCCTTTGCCACACAAAGGCTGTGCCTCTCCTTGGGCCAATGCTTTGATCCCACACGACAGACTGTTGTTCACCTGGATCTCTGACCTGTGTGCAGGGCTGGAAGCTGCCTGACATCCTCTCCCCAGGTGATTTCTATTGATGAATGTAGATGTTAACGTTGATATTTCAAACCACGTAGAGTAGCACACCAGGTCCTTGCCCTCCAAGGGTACATTTGCCTCTCTGCCAGGCAGATGGAGCTCTGGCATCTGCCAAAGCAAGTAGGAGCAGAGCTGGGTTAGCTGGTAGAGACAAAATCTCTGCCATTAACACTAAAAATCCTTGACAAAGCAGGTTACTTTCTTACTGTGCCTCTTTCTCTGCATCCTAGGAAGAGAAAGCCAAGTCCTGGAAACACTGTGGTTCCCCTGCACACCGTGTTTCTGCAGGTGCTAGGGGGCAGAGCAGCCAGCTCAGGAACGCCTGGAGGGCAGGTGCAGGTTACAGCATTTATTATAAGCCAGCAGGCAGCCCCAGTGCCAGCCCTGTGTGCCTGTGCAGATGGAGCAGCTGTAGCAATCATGTCTCGTTTCCACAGAGCAGCACAGATTGAGGCCTTGCGGAGCCGGGCTCTGGATCCAAACAAGAACAAATCCACACCACCACGGTGGTTTTTTAGGATCTGCACATCTGTTCTGTGCTCCTTACAGCAACTGGACCCTGCTGTTGGATGGGTCTCCTGCCAACAGTGCCTTGCTGATCTGCCCCACCAATGGCTTGGGGAGGCGCAGCCCTGCACCCTAAAACCACAGCCTGTCTCCTCCTTCCCCCTGCCATGTGTCTTGACCTGTCTCAGGAGATTAGTGGCCCTTAACTTGGAGGAGGGGACAAGATGAAGGGAGAGGGAGGGTTTTTTTGTTCATGTTCTGGCCAAAGAACAGACTTTTTGGTTGGCTGGGGACACGAAGACAAGACCACAGGGGTTTTAACCGTGATAAACATTGGGCTAAATGTGAGAACTGCCTGCTGGAGCCCAGAGCACGGTTTGGTACAAGATACAGGTTGCTTCCTCCTCTCCCTCTTCTGTATTGTTGTACACTACTCTGGTGAGAGAAAACACTGTATCCTGCTCTGCACGGTTCAGTGTGGCTGTTGATGTGAGAACCAGCAGAGCATTCATTGTGCTATGCCAATATTCTGATGGAAATCTGTATTCTAATGTTCTCTGTCTCTGTTTTATGTGCTGTGTGCAGTGCACAGCCCAAGTATGCAAAGGCAGCTCCCCCTCGCTGAAAGCATCACCCACCTGAGCTCTTCCAGTACGGAGATATTTTTATGGCTTTTTAAAGACAAAGTAACTGCTTGCTTCTGAGACAGGACTTCTATTTAAAAATAAATGATGAGATTGTGAAAGAAGCCAGCAAAGCAAGGCTGGAGTCTTACTGTATTCCATTCTTTTTTCTTAGCTATTTTCATTAAGCTAAAGAGATCATTGTATTGGACACAGTTTTATTTAGGTCAGGGCTGTAGCTGTGCAAACAAAGTGAATATTTGCTTTTCTTGGAAAAACTCTAAACAACATTTTTCTCAGTTGTTTGGGGCTTTTTCAACTGAGGCAAAATTAAAAACAAACCCCCAAAATTAAAAACAAACCCCCAAAGAGCTGCTGGATTCAACTCAGGCTGAAATACATTGGGGTTTGCATAATACTTAATAAATGAAATTGAAATGTTTTAGAAATACAAAAAGCAAATATTAGTTCCACTTGGTATTCCACTACCTCGGCACACACAAAGTTTTATTTTTGTGATGAATTATTTCGCCCAGCTCTAGCCTAAACAGAGAGAGGGCTGGGAAAAAAAAAAAGCAGATTTATTCTGTTAGTTTGGATTTTCTTCAGTCCCCTGACAACAATACTCATAACATTGGCACCTGCCTTCATATAGATGTTCATGTGATTGATTGCCAGAAGTAAACACCACTCATCTCCTGTTGTCTGATGCCAGAGGACAAGATTTTGTCTTACCCCAAAGATTTATGTGAAAATCCAGTGTCCCCAGGTGCAGCAACATGGGATGCAAAAAGCAGGCTGCTTTTTTAAGTTTTGCCCATGAATCCAAAAGCGAGGGGATAAACTCGGGGGCAGAAAGGTGAGCTGGTGGTTTTCCCCTGGGTAATGTACTCATGGGTAATGATCTGTGTTGGTGAACGGCATCATCATCCCTGTACCTGCTCCAAAACCAGGCTGAGCTGGTGCCTGCTGCTGAGGAGAAGCAGGACCCTCGGCAAGGTTTCTTCCAGACAGGGATTCCAGTTCCCTTCTTCCCAGACTGTGAGTTGATTCCCTGGGGCACAGGCACAGCAGCTGCAGAGCCCTGGCCAGGGACACCACTGGGTGACACTATTAAACAATGCACCCCCCTTCCCAACTCTCCCTTTTTTTCAAGTCCCAATCTCTGCAGGGACTCTGCAGCAAAGGATGTGTTGCCACAAGGTGCTCAACAATCCTAAAAATCACCTTGAAAGTTGCACAGGAGCACAACTGAGGGGCAAAACCAGTCCTGGAAGGTCAGCCTGGACTGCTCCACCACAAAATTAGCGCTGATTATCCCTGTGAATGTGCTGCTGTCCTGCCAGCTGATGGAACTTGGTCATCCCCAGCATTTAAAGCCAAGTGGCCCAGGCAGTGCTGCCCAGGTGTGGCATGTCATCCTGTGCTGCCTGCAGCATCCCTGACCCTGGGACAGGTACGTTCCTGCCACATCTCTCCTCACCTTTTTGCACCAGCACGGGCTGGAGCTGGAAGAAGGCAGGGCACGAAGAGGAGGAGTGAACCCAGTTCAGCCACATCTCTCCTGTTGAGCTTTAACCTCTGTGAGCTCATCTACAGCTTAACCCTCCTGCAGCTCCATGCACAGGCTCTGCTGCCACAGGGCTGCTCCCTCGGGAGCCACATATTGGCCTACAAAACCTCCATTGTAATTGAGATTTGCAGATATTGGGAGCTTGAATCCGTTTTTATTTCCCACCTTCAATACTGCAGGGGAAGCAGCTGTACAATGAACCACACAAAGGAGCTCAGCCTCAGCCTGTGGGACGTGGATCCGAGAGCCTGTGATGAAAAGACTCAAAGAATGCAGCTGAAAAGTGTGCTCCCCACAGAGGGAGGGGGCTAAGCCGTGGCAGGCATCCTACTGGGCTGTGGAGTTGTGCTGAGGCTGAGGAGAGGCTCTGCAGGTCCCTCGTGAGGGCACTCCAGAGCTGAGGATCCTCCCGGAGCCAGAGCAGAGGCATCAGGAGAGTGCAACACAGGGGATGGAAACAGCCTCCCCACAGCACACAGCCCTTTGAGGTCCGCTCCAGCCTCTGCCCCAGCAGCCCAGGGACCACTCAGTCACCTCTGGGAAACAAAAACCATGACGTGGCAATGTCCACAGAGGAACAGACCTGGTCTCTTCCCACAATGACAGCTTGAGCTGAATGAAGCCACAGAGCTGAACCCCTTGGGCTGCTCAGAGCAGGAAAAAGAAGGATCAGCCACAGCCCTGGGCAGAGCTTATGCCTGCAGAGTGCCTGCACCACACAGGTTCCTCCTCACAGGGAGAGAAAAGTCCAGTTGTTTCTGCTCCCAGGGCCAGGAGGGGCATCTGTCCTGGGGCAGGCATCAGGCTCCCTCTGGCAGGCTGGTCAGCAGAAGGAACACACTCAGAGAAATAAAGAGGTGTCTGCAGACCTCTCCCCACCAGGCCAGTCTCACATGCGTTTTTCTAAACTCTCAACATCCATAATTATGATCCCAAGACTTTCGCCATGAGAAGGCAGCTGTGACAGGTGAGTTGTGAGCAGAATAAATCCCTTCAGATCATGTTAGAGGATGGTCTTCTCCAGCCCTGCAGGATCTGATACACAGCAGCCACAAACACTGTTCCTCCTTTCCAGAGGCAATACACTGTGATTCCCCTCCTGACTGGGTTTGGAAGATTTTTTGAGAAACTGTTGGCTGATGGAACCAAATTCAATGAAACAAGAGGCTGAAATAATCCCATGCAACTTCCAGAGGGCAGGGGATGGGTGTGAATCAGTCCCTTGTGTCCAAATGGGACTGGCCTCCTACAATGGAAAACACTGGCTATGGAGAGACTGTTGGGATGAAACGATGGGTGCTCGTACAGGGGAGATCCTCAACCTCATGAACCCTTTAAACCTTGCCTGGTGGCAGGACAGACCTGCTTTCTGCTAACAGGACACATGAAACTGGGAAGCAACTGGGGAAAAGCCTCTTGTGATGGTAGAGCTGAATGCAAAACCACGAAGGGCTGCTGCACGTGCCAGGCTCAGTGTACCCACACATAACAGATCCCACAGCAGAACCAGCTGGCCCCGTTAGAAAGTGGCAGGTTTACTTTATGGTCTGAATAAAGACAGAAGGAAAAAAAAATGAACTGGGAGAAGTGGATTGGAAATTATTAGGAGACTGGAAGTAAGCTGGGGTGGCTTTGTTAACAAGATTTAAAATGTATGAATCAGTTGAGTAATACTATCAAACCTTCCCATATACTGTGGGGGGTGTCTCAAGGCTGCAAGGGAACATTTATCTCCCATATCCTTGTTCCCACACTGACTGAGAGTATTTAAAGCCTCCTCTGCACCTCGAGAAAACAACCATGCTGCCCAAACTCAGGATGTGAAATGACAAGCAGCATTTTAAACGCTGTCTTTCTGCCTTCCACACTGCACTTGTGTCACCCCTGTGAGCACAGGAGGCTCAGGAGTGATGAAAGGGGATGAAAGCAGGACTAGCAAGAAGGGTCAGGAGAGAGGGAGTACAGAGGGGCCTTGGACTGGAGAGCATCGGAGGCCACCTGGATTTGCCCCGTCACGCTCCCTCAGAGCCTCACATGCAGATCCCCCTCTCCAAGTCATCTGTGCTGCACAGCCTGCTTCTGCCTGCCGGGGCTCCTGCTCGGACACTGCTTTTGAGAGGGGCTGAAGAAGATCAGACACACTGAAACTCGCTCAGCTGGAGCCAGCCAGCCCCCCTTTTCTTCTTAGGCACAGTCATCTCCGTGCCTCTCCCCACCTTTGCTTATCTGCGGGGCAGGAGCTCCGCAGGGACATTACCCAGGGCTCCAGCAGGGCAGGACAGCCAGGAACTGACTGAAGCTTTTCTCCCCTCCCTGCTTTTGCAGGCAAAGCCGTGTTCTTTGTCAGTGCTTCTCACCCTCATTTTCTGCAACTGGGTCAGAAGCAGATCGCTCCCTCCTCCCCTTGTCCCTCCCTGCCAGCGAACAGCTTTGATCAGGAGTCCCCAGCCGTCCCCCCTGCTGACATCCCTGTCCTTCCTCTCCCCTCCCTCCACCTTGAGGCTGAAACCCTCGGTGAGAGAGCGATGAGGACTCGGATCAGCTCCCCACACTAATTACAGCACATCTGGCAGGCAGTAGCCGCTGCTCCCCGGCTGCCTGCCCCGGGCCGGCGACACCTGATGCCATTCCTGCACAGCCTGTGTCCGCGGATCACAGCTCCCGGGAGCGCCGAGGTGTGCCAGCATGGGTACTGGCAGCATCTTGCCAAAAGCTGCCTTCTGACCACCAGCATAGCAAGGGGCAACCCAGAAAGGAGGGAGCAAGTAGACCTTAGAGCCTCCTCCAGGGCCCAAAGGGGCTCCAAGAGAGCTGGAGAGGGATGTTTTGTTAAGGGCACGGAGTGACAGGATAAGGGGAAATGGCGTGAAACTGCTAGAGGGCAGGATTAGATGGGATATTGGGAAGAAATTCTTCCCTGTGAGGGTGCCGAGGCCCTGGCAGAGGGTGCCCAGGGAAATTTTGGGTGTCTTATCCCTGGAAGTGTTCAAGGCCAGGTTGGATGGAGCTTGGAGCAACCTGATTTAGCGGAAGGTGACCCTGCCCATGGCAGGGGGTGGAACAAAACGATCTTTAGGGTCCCTTCCAACCCAAACCATTCCCAGATTCTGTGATTCAACCACCACCCCAGCAAGAGCAGCTCCCCGTGTCCTGGGGGATGCTGTGCTCTGTCCCCGCACGGAGCCCAGGCTGCTCCAGCTGGAGCAGAGAGATGCCCTGAGAAGCAGAGCTTGCCTACAGAGGGCAGGAAGGAGGAATCGGGCAGCAAAAGGGTTTTGTGCGGGGGGAGACGAACGGAGGGCTCCTCTCGGGAGCGCGGGTGGCTCCGCAGGGACCTCTCGGTGCCGGGGCCGCTGCGGGGGCTCGGGAGGAGTCACGCAGAGCGGCGGGAGAGCTACAAGCCCCGGGCGCGGCGGCAGCAGGGCGGTGCNCGTGAAACTGCTAGAGGGCAGGATTAGATGGGATATTGGGAAGAAATTCTTCCCTGTGAGGGTGCCGAGGCCCTGGCAGAGGGTGCCCAGGGAAATTTTGGGTGTCTTATCCCTGGAAGTGTTCAAGGCCAGGTTGGATGGAGCTTGGAGCAACCTGATTTAGCGGAAGGTGACCCTGCCCATGGCAGGGGGTGGAACAAAACGATCTTTAGGGTCCCTTCCAACCCAAACCATTCCAAGATTCTGTGATTCAACCACCACCCCAGCAAGAGCAGCTCCCCGTGTCCTGGGGGATGCTGTGCTCTGTCCCCGCACGGAGCCCAGGCTGCTCCAGCTGGAGCAGAGAGATGCCCTGAGAAGCAGAGCTTGCCTACAGAGGGCAGGAAGGAGGAATCGGGCAGCAAAAGGGTTTTGTGCGGGGGGAGACGAACGGAGGGCTCCTCTCGGGAGCGCGGGTGGCTCCGCAGGGACCTCTCGGTGCCGGGGCCGCTGCGGGGGCTCGGGAGGAGTCACGCAGAGCGGCGGGAGAGCTACAAGCCCCGGGCGCGGCGGCAGCAGGGCGGTGCGAGGGGCAGGCGGGGCGCGGCGGGGCCCGCGGACGCGCGGCCCCTCGCCCTTCCCCGCAGGTTTCGGGTTCCCGTGCTCCGGGGTCCCCGCGCTTCCCTCCCTCGCTCGTGCGCTGCTTGCCAAGGGGGTTTCGTCGCCTCTCCCCCAAACTGACCCCGAGGACCAGGCTGTGCCCGCTCGCCGTGCCCGGCACTAACAAAAGGCTGATGGGGGTGTGAGGATGCAGGAAGAGGGTCCCAGCATCACCAGAAGGACCGCGGGGGCGCAGCGCCTTTCCCCGGCCGGGGGTTCGCCCGAAGCTGCCCGCCGCATTCATCCCTCCACATACGTCCCTAGCAGAAGCTTGGCTCAAGTTTAGGACTGGAAACAAACAGATTTCCCCCTTCCCCATCCCTCCCGCCACCCCGAGCCTGGCTTTAGGCAACTGCTTTCCCCACTAACCATGGGGTGCTTGTCCGGGCATCAGAGCCCCGCGCTCCCCTCATCTTTTCTCTCCTCCACAAAGGGCCCCTTAGCCTGGCCCTCCTCGTGTGACACTTGTTTAACAGCAGCACCGAAACCCCTGTGCCTGTCCCATCTCCTTCCCGAGCCCCAGGCGGAGTGAATCGCCCCCGTTCCCGCGGCAGGGCCGGCAGAAATCCCGGCAGGAATCTCGGCAGGAATCCCGGCAGGAATCCCGGCAGGAATCCCGGCTTCGCGGGGCGCCGGCGGTGCCCCTGCCTGCATGGGTCACTGCCTGCATTGTGCCTCGGCGCTCCCGTTTCCTGGAGGGGAACCCGGCCGGATTTCTTTGCTGCCCGAGGAATTCTGCTCTGCTAAAGGAAGAGGGTTTTGGGTTGCGTTTCCCACCCCCAGGCTCATGGCTGGGATAAGGCAATCTTGCATGAGCCATTTTAGACACAGAGAAGACCAGACGCTGCAACTGTACTGGGGATAACTCAGGTCTGAGGAGCAGCAGCGTCTCCTGTTCTGGGGTTTGTCTTAATTTTAAAGCTCAAGTGTCTCATTTCCACTTTGTTTTTACCTTCCTGCACATCTGCTGCCTGTTCTGTTTACCCCTGAGCTGCAGGGCTGAATCTGAAGCTTCAGGCAGAGCAAGCCAGGTCAAGCTAAACAGATGTGAAGTCCTTCATTCGGGACCGACCTGGATGGACTCCTCCATCAACACGTGTGCACAAGCCTTGGCTGCTCGGTTTTCCCTGCCCCCAGCAGCTGTGTTTGCACAACACCTAAGACAAGGGCATCCCCGGGTGGGAGGAGGACTCCCCAGGACAAACACACACCAGTTCTGTGTCCAGCTCTGCCCTGAAGATTCCCCTGCTCCAGGAGATCCCCACGGTGCAGCCTGATCACAGATGATGTGGTGCAAGTTGTCCTGGTTGCTGGCACTGATTGTTGTAGATCTCTGGTGCCAGGCAGTGCACAAAATGTTCACTGGGGAATTAACCTGTGGTTCCTCCTGCCCTCCTGTTTTCCATATAAAACATTAAACAAAGAGTGTCAGAAAACCTCAATCCACAGTTTGGGCAAGCAACTTCCTAACTGACTTCCTTCCTAACTGCATTCAATGCCTCTGAAAAACCCAGTGATAGACGTGTCTCATGTGCACTGCCTGTTTCTCCCTTCTCCCGCTTCCCGGTTTTCCATCCTTTCCACGGGCTTGCCCCAGGATAAGTGCGTTATCCCGCCTGCAGGGAATGACCTAACTGACTTGGACCAAGTATTTTGTAATGATGTGCAGCACTTGCCTGTGAACTTTCTGTCATGGCAGGATCATGAACAGAACTTGGTAGTTCTCCACTGGCTTCTGTTCACTGGTTTTCTAATTTGCTTTTCATCTGTGCCTCATTATATGTTCAGATTTCTGTTACTTACCTGCTGCAATTTCACATATTTAACAAACTTCCATTTTTCCACAGATTACTGGTCTTCCTGATCCCTTAAAAATTATTCTGCATTGCCTGTTTTACCTCAGGATACCTTCCCCTATGAAAAACTCCTCAGATAGCTCGTTTCAGCTCTTCTAGGGAAAATTTGGTTTTGTGTCTGCTGCCAGTACTGAATCTCTCACACAAACTATCTAGTCTACCCAAATAGTGTAAAACAATGACAGGATGAGAATTAGCTTTATACAAACACCACTTCTTTTGTAAAACATCAGGGCATAATTGCAACTGCTATTGTTTTTTCTCAGGGCTGTGGTAAGAGTGTATCACCACAGCTTTAGTCAGAGAATGAGACGGGGAACCCAAAGCAGGGGCGTTGAACATGGTCATTCATTCCCAGATAATAATCTGCCATTCATTCCAGGCATTCAGACATCTGAAGCTACTTAGTATTTCAGTAAGTAGTGTGGTTTGCTGTACAGAGAAGCCCTTAAGTGAAGGGATCGTGGAAATTTTTGCTAGAGGACATGCAGTTAACGGCCTCGGAAAAGGTCTGGGAAGAATTTATTTCATTTTCAGTTGCTGTTTCGAGTTGTCTTATGCACTCAGACAGGGCTGAGCAGAACATTTTACGACAGCTACTGTGCCCTTCAGTGGTGGGCCAGCCCTCAAGGCTGCAGTGAGAGCCTTCCCCCCAGCTCCTCTATTAAGGAGGCATGTTTGTGGTCTCTCTTCCCAGACAGCTTTTTTTCCAGGAGCCAGGCCCTAATGAATCTCAAGATTAGGCACAACAATAAGCAACACAGGAGACTGGGCCACCGACATGGTAATTGCAGTTATTCCCAGGTTTCTGGGAAACCCAGCGTAGCTCTGAGCTGATCCAGAGCATGACAGAGAGTCGGTGGAGAATTTATTTTATCCCTTTCAACTCTTCAGAAAGGCTGCCTGGAAATCCGATAGGATGTCAGGCCAGGCCCACCCTTCTGTGCAGGGCTGGAGCATTTTGCTTGTGGCAGCCTTTGTTTGGCAGGGGGAGAGGGGAAGCAGCTGCTGGGCCTTTGCTTGGGCAGAAAGACCTTTCAGTGGCACTGGCTTGGAGAGTGATGTTTCTTTGACACTGGCAAATCTGGAGCCAGGCATTTTATCCTAGAAAAGATCCCTGCAGGTTGGGGTTCCAAACTCTGCTCCCCCAGCAAGGGGATGGGAGGGCAGCCCTCAGCTCCTCCAGCCTCCAGCGCAGGTGTGGAAGCACAGGAATTCCTTAGTGAGCCTCAGAGAGGAAAAGCTGCAGCTCTGTAACCACCAGCTGCCAAACCACAGGCACCTCGGGGGAAATTCTTGTGGAGAGCACCTGGCTGAACTGGAATATGGTCTGTCTTTCCTAGGGATGGAAATTCTCATCACCTGAGGAATCATACGTGTCCCTCTTACCTCCTTTAGGCAGAGCCTGCCTTATAAAGGCTGGACCCACATGCATCTCCTGGGCTGTGGTGTTTCTAGCCTGCTCCTTTTCCATGATTCTGCAGCAGAGTGCAGATTAAAGCAGCTCCAGCACCTCCCATAACCAGGACAGTGCAAAAGAGTTCAAAATCCAGCCCCTTTGATTTCTCCCTCTGTGAGGAGTAGGTGGGGAGGGGATTCATTTGTCCGGAATCCACTCTTGGGATTTGTCGAGAGGCTTGGGAAACTGAAGCTGGGAGTTAATCTAATCTGGAGTCTGTCCCACAGTCCTTAATTTATTATCTGGACTTTTGGAAAATGCATATATCTTCAATTAAAAACAAGAACCATTTGTGTGTCATGGTCAGTGCAGATTTCTTTCTGACAATACAATAAATTCAGCACAGATTGGAACCAGCTGCCCCAGCTCTAAGTACCTGAAGTTCTCACTGCTAGTCCAGGCCTAGGACTGGGATGCAGTTGTGCCATAAGGGACATGGCCAAGGGGACAGCTCAGCACTGTCCTTGCTTACACAAGAAAATAAATGCTCCTAGGGAAGGTCTGGCAAGGGAGCTTGATCGTGGAAAACCGGAGAGCCAAATCAATCTTGTTAAAAAGTGATTGATTCCTCCAGCGCAGAGGGGAAGCAGGAACAGGGATTATGGATATGGGGAACACATTCTATTAAAAGGACAAGTCTCCCTGAGTAGCATCTTTCAATAAATCTTTGTCGGGGCTCCTGTCAGTGAGCTGCAGTGCAGAGATGTACCCTATTCTGTCTGTGAGAGAGAAGCATACAGAGGCAGGGATGCTGATCTTCCCCACGCCTCAGCTGTGCCCCCACACATCCCCTTGCAGCCAGGCAGAACACCCCAAGAGCAGGAACCCTGAAGGGGAGCCTGCAGCTTTGCGCCACTCCAAACACACAAACCCTGCTTCGTATCTGGGGGTAGACCAGCAGAGCAGACTATTTCACTTCACCTGCTTCCCTCCTGCCCCATCTCACCTGCTTGGATCACAAGATCCTCAGGGCAGGACTGCCTTGTAGGTTAGAGCTGCACAGATTTTTACTGTCATTTGGGGAAAAGCTGTGCAAATATTGCAGCTTTTGGTCCACACGCCTTCCATCCAGGCAGTCCCTGTGCCTCACGGACTCAGGGAAGGGGTAAGACACCAGCTTTGGTTTTTCCCCTAGCAATGGAAGAATCAGTTTTGTGCTGAGCTCTCCCCTCAGACACCAGATAAATCACTGGAATTCTCCTTCCTGACAGCTGTGAAGAGCTCTTCCACCCCAGCCTTGAAATGTTTATCACAAAGGAGCATAGAAGCAGCCAGGGAAAGATTTTAGCTGAAAATACCTTACGATGAGAGACTTTTGGTTTGTTTCCCTTGTAAATGGGGAAGCTGCATCGTCAGAATTTCCATTTACACTCTGATAACATACAGTGAGACAAAAGCTCTCATAGGAAAGTGGTTGAGATGATCGTTTGGAAGAACGGAAAAAGGTATTTTTGAAAACATGTCTTTTTCTTTTAATTTCGTGTTCCTAATGAGCATCTCAGCTGCTGGCCACATCATTTGGTCCCTGTCAGGCAAGTCAGCTCCAGCCAGAGCACTGAAGTACAAGAAGGAGTTTTGTTGAAATCAACTATTGCAATGACTAGAGAGCAAAGCATCAGCTAACACCGTGCTTGTTTTGCAGCAGAGTGGGTTTCTCCCAACGCGCTCTGGCCATCAAGAAGAGGCACTGTGCACATTTCAACCATTTAAGTTACAACTTAAAAACATTTTCATAAACCAGCTGCATCTCCTCTGCCCAGATGCTGTTCTCTTGGCAGGCACTGAGAAAACACAAGTTCTCAGGCAGGAATTACACTAAGAAATGAAGAGCACTTTGGCTTTATTACACCACGAAAGAGCATCAAACCAAGAGACAGTCAGTCCAAATAGTGAGCACAGCACATTTAGTGATGAGGAAACCCTGCTGAGCTTTCTCTCACATCCATCAGTTTTGCTTTGCAGAGGGTTGTTTACAGCAGGACCACCAGACACTGAAACCAGCGTGTTTTGCTAGCAGCAGCACTAATACAACTTCCCTGAGCCCTTGCTTTAGCACAGCACACCTCACACACACACTGAGTATTAATTTTCATCCATTAATATTTAAACACTTGGCATTTCAGTGGGATAAATCCCTTCCAGTCACTGTCCTGTGTTAAACTCATGACTGCATTCAACACTGCTCACAGCTGTGTTTCAGTAAACAGCAGATTAGTTCTTGCACAGGCAAGTTTGCCAAAGTCCCTGGGAGCTTTTAGACCATCAGACACTAAGCAGGAAAATATTGCCAGGAAAAAAAAAAAACAACTAAACCAGAGAATTGCTTACCTGCTGGGAAGTGTGGAGGCACAGCCAACAGCAGCCTGCTGCGAGGACCGCACTGGGGCCAGAGGAACTCAGGTTTGCCAAATTTAAAGGCTGAGCCCCAGCAAGGTGTGCTGGGAGAGGGAGCATTCCTCCTCTGAGCATAGTGGGGTGTGTGGGGAGAGGCTCTGGTTCTGAAGCCCTCTTGAAATGACCTTTGTGAGGGTTGGGGGATGAGCAGCCTGGATCTGAGCTGCTTTAGTCACAAAGGGAAGGTTATTCCTGGAAATGCAGCTCCAAGGAGTGACACCTGTATACTCCCAGCTTCCCTGCACAGCCAAGAACTGCAGCTCTCCCTCTTCTCTCGTGAGCCAGTTGTGAGCTGTGCTCTGCTGCTCTGCCTCACCCGCGCTGGGAGTGATGCTGTGGGGCCAGGCTGCAGCTGCTGTTCTGCCACACGTGTCCAGCCCAACAGCCCTTCTCTGTACCTGGAGATCCCACGGCAGCCCGCTCCCCATGCAGAACTCAGTCTTGGAGAGAAGTTCTAATTTTGAGATGTATGATCCTGGTGTGGCCCCACAGGACTCAGATCCTGGCATGTTTGTCCCCTGCTGCCCATTCAGGAGGCATCCAGGTGACAGGCAGGACAGCTACCTTTGGTGGTGAGGAGCCAGGTTCTCCAGTTAACCATGCTCTGTTTCTGTCAGGACAGTAGTGAGGCAGCAGATGGAGCTGGCGCCTGGGATGAAGAGGTCACCAAGTGGTGGGGAGAGTGGAGCTCCTGGTCCACCTGCTCCCGGTCCTGCGGAGGGGGTGTGATGTCCCGGGAGAGGCACTGCTTGCAACAGAGGTGAGTTGTGTCCCGGACTGGGCCCGTGGCCAGCTCTCAAGTGGCGTGAGGGAAATGGGGTGTCCCAGACCTGTGTTTTGGGGCTGAACCTCCTGGGTTTGCACGGTGGGCCATTCCCTCATCCGTGGCCTCAGGGAAAGGAAGGCAGCTGTTGTCTGTGGGCAGTGGTGGGGAAGGGTGACAGGAGAAGCATGCTGCACTGGGGCAGGTGACAGGTTCCCTGAACACGTCACCCACTCAGCTTGACTTGTCTGATGGGGAGCAAGGGGTTGGTCCTCTCTGGGAGTCCTGAAGATGAGGGGGTTGTGGGCTGGAGAAGGCTGGCTCTGTTCCTCTTCCCCTTTCCCTCACAAGCCCTCATTGCCATGGCTGCTCTGACCAGCCCACCCTGATATGTAGCCAGTTCCCATGCTAAGGATGTGGGCATGCATTGCCAGACACCTTATGGGGATTTGATTTACTCCTGGCAGCAGCCAGCTCAGCCACATCTCAGCAATTTCCCCTCATTACTCCCTGCAGAGCTGGCAAGTTTCTTCCCCTCTGTCATTTATCTGGCTGTCACCTGACAGCATCTGCATTTGTCCCCTACAGCCACATTTGTCCCCTACAGCTGCTACAGTCCTGCTATCAGTCGGAGTGGGTTTGTGGGAGTGGTGCTGATGCCTATCTTTGGTCTTAAAATCAAGAACCAAACACGGTTAGAAGGGAAAAAGGGGTTTTACCTCGGTATTTATTTTAAGGATCCTTGGTGCACCCCGTCCAGGTGGAACACGCTGGAATGCACATCAAAAATACCCCCACAATAGTTCGGGTATAACATTATAGGCCTTGCCAATTAACATACCTATCAAAGATTCCCCAATGAGAGGCTGAGTGAACCCCCCTCCCCGAGGAACTTCCCCCCCTGGACAGGCCTACCTTAGTTTACAAAATGTGTTCCAGAGAAGACGTGGGGTCTGAGGCTTCTAAGATGTTTTGGTCTGCTGGCTCAACGGAATATTGGGTCTATGCTAGTTATCAAACCTAAGGACTTAAAATATGTGGGCTAAAAAGCATTTAAGAATACATAAAAGCTGTATAAAAGAGTATATAAAAAGGCAAAAAATCATCATGGCATCAGGGAGAGCAGGGAACTGCAGCTGCCTGAACTCCTGCTGTCCTCTCTGGGCTACCTTGCCACCAACTCCCCGTCCTTCTCCACCTCCTCCTGCAGCAGCTCTGTAACCTGCTGCTCCAGGCTGCTGGGCTGTTAATGAGAGCGGCGTCCTGCAGCACAGCGAGCTTTCCCTTCTGCGTGAATGCACTCCTGAGCAGAGCACACCCAGACCAGGGCCCCGACCTGCCCTCCTTCCTGCAGCACAAAACGTCTTTTATGTGAGCATGGTGAAGGTCCAGGTGTGCTGCTGATGCCTGAAATGGCTACCTGGAAACAGAGACTAGACAGGAATAAGGGAATAAAGGTGATATTTATTTGAAAGGCCTTCAAAGGTACACCCTGGGGAGACCAGAGGCTGCTGCCAAAATGGACCCCAAAATGGACAACAAGTCATGAGTTCTTCACACTTTTATAGGTTTGGTTCATTTGCATATCAGCATGAATTTGCCAATTAAAACTTTAGCTAATGATGTAATTTCTCCAAGCTCAGCCCCCCTTTCCAAGATGTTGGTTTACACATTTTGGGCCCAGGACGGTCTGGGTGTCCTTGGAGAGCAAACCCAGAGAGGCTTTGTTATGTCTATCTTAGCATGAGAGAGCAGCAGCAGCAGGCTGTGAGACACTTCAGAATTTTAAAGTAAGCCATACAGAATTTGAAAAAAATATAAAAAATATAAAAGCTAAAATTCAAGGCATCACTGCAGGACCTTCCCTCTGGATGTGGCCTCCCTGGATGTCTCTGCTGCTGCTCCTCCACTCCAGCACCCTGGGAAAGCAGCGGGGAACAGCACGAGGAGGGAGCCTGGGCTGTCCCACACCCCCACGGCCAGAGCAGCCCTTCTGCCCTTTGCCTGCCTCCACAAGACAGATTTTTCTCTCCATTTGGTGCCAGTTCTATCCTTGACTCCATGGCTGGGGAGGGAAGGCTGTGCTCTGGTATTTTAATCCAGGGATCAAATCTGAATTAAAAAAAGAGAAATCCCATCATAAAACTCAGCCCAAAGGTTTCTGCAGCTTTAAGGCCAATGGCTTAAGTGTGAGCCAGGTATGGCCACAAAACAATTTCTGCCTGAGTCTGCAGGAAGCCTCTGCTTCTGAAAGGCATGGCACTTCTGAGGTCTTACTGCAAATTTAGGCTCTGCCTGTGCCATGCAAAGCATTGCTCTGGAGGGACAGCTGCAGCACCTGCAGTCAGTCCAGCCTGAATGTGCTTATGGTGTTCCTTGTATCCTGGGTTCCCAGTGCTGTTAACACATTGTCTGCTGCAGATCTTTACACATGGCCTGAATTATTTTGCAGATCATTACTGCATTGCCCTGATCTCAGCCATTCTCCACACATCTTTACAGCTTTCAAGAATTTTTTCTGTCTTTGCATCAGTCCAGGATCTCCTGGATAACTCATGCTGGCCAGAGCGAAAGCTTCAAGTGTTGAGAAATTCCTGTGGTTCTGGTCCATCACCTGTGCCAAGCCTTCCCTGATAATCTGTTGGGGTGGCCAGTCCCCCTGATGGCACCATCTCTCTGCCTGTTGCACAGTGGATTCTGAAATCCGCTCCCCATGTCACTGCAAATCCTGGGCTTATCCATGGGAGTGATGGATCATCAGGTTCTGTTGTTTTTTGGTCACGTCAGCCCTTTTGGAGCTCAGGGGTGAAGGGACACAGGGGTGGCAACACTGCGATTGCTCCCTGTCTGCTCAACCTACCACAAAACAAGAACAGCCGAAAATCACAGTCCACCTAAAAGCACTGGAGATCTGTTTCGGAGGAGATGTTGACCTGCCTAGTAGTCCAGAAAGCTCTGCTCTGATAAAACACCTGCCTTGTTTCTCGTGTGACTCCTGTGTCATCCTCAGTACCTGGGTACTTCACAGACCTCCAGCTCATGTCTGGAAACTTCTGCCTTGCAGGCTCCAGATGCCCCAGGGAACAAACAGCACCATGTGTGTTGGTCAGGCCAAGCACTACCAACTGTGCCAGCAGCAGGTGAGAACCACTTCCAGTTCTGACTGGTCCTCACTGGGGGCGTGGGACTCAGGGGGTCCCACTTGGAGCTGCAAAGTCACCAGCGCTTGGGGTGGGACTGGTCCCTCAGAGGATGGAGACAAGGGGTATGATCCACTCCGGGGGTGGTGGATGGTGTGCCTTTGAGAATGTGGGAGATGGGCTCTATTCTTTGGGACTGGGAGATGAGGCAAAAGGATGCCAAAGCATATTTGTTATGGGCTGAGGGGAGGGATGAAGTTTTTCCAGTATGCTTTTCCCATTGCTGGAAGGAATCTCTGCAGGGCTGTTAAATGCAGCTGTTTGAGAGGCCCTTGGCAGTGAAGGCCTGGCCTTTCTGCCTCTGTGAGGAGACCTCCAAGTCCATCACCAATTCCTTCCAGAGTGGACAGGGCATTTTCATCCTGCAAGGATGCAGCAGGGACAAGCAGCTGTCCCAACATTGGCTGTGAGATAGGGAGCTTTTTGATTGCATTTATTCCCTCCATAGCCCTGCCCAGCCAACACAGCAAGCTTCAAACAGCAGCAGTGCTCCAGTTTCAATGCCAAAGCCTTTGGGAAGCACTACTACCAATGGATGCCCCTCTATCCAGGTGGGTTTTCACAGCTTCACACAAGGGGTGAGGGCCAGAAAACACCCACAGGATCTTCTTGGGCACAGGAAAGTAAGGTCCTAGAGGACGAGAGGTGGATGCTCCTGGCTGCTCTGTGTTGTTCTGAGCAGAATGCTCATCCATTTCCTACACAGTGACTTCACATGGGTGTCCAATTGTCCCTTGAGGCCCAGAATGAGTTCACCTAAGATATCACCCTCTTTCTGGCCTCATCTGTTTTTCCATTAGCTGCCAAGGGGACATGGAACATCTGCACCTCCAGCTGCTCAGGCGAGCGGGGCACAGCTGGCCCCACACAGCCCCACACAGTCAGTGCCCCTCTGACAGCCCTTTTTTTTTTGCTCTTGTGCATTTATGTGTGGCCTGGCATCTGCTGATGCGCATTCCCATGTCTGGCACAGTGATGGCACTACAAGGGCATGGCAAGGAAGAGGGTTTGCCAGCAAGAAGCATTTCTGCTTGTCACAATCCCCCTCATACCGGGACCCTTTCACTCCTGTAAAATCTGTGGCCTTGGGTTGTCATTGCGAGTAGCAGGAACAGCCAAGGTGACATCCAACCATCACCAGGGATGAGGGGAAGGTCCCTTTCCTCGCTGGTGACCCTCTGCCTCTGTCCCTGCAGATGACTACACCAGTATCTCCAACAAGCCATGTGACCTCCAGTGCACCACCCGGAGTGGAGAGAGGCAGCTGATGGCCCGAGCACAGGATGGTACCTCCTGCAAGGACAGGACCCATCAAGGGGTCTGCATCAACGGGAAGTGTGAGGTGAGGCTCTGGGAGGAAGTAGTAGAGAAATTGGGATTGTAATTGCATGGCTGGACCTCCTGGTCATCGCAAAGCCAAGGGGTCCCAGCAGGGAATTGAAACAGAGGCCTGGCATTGGATTCATTCCTTACAACCCCCAGGAACCTCCCCAAACAACACAGTAGCATTTCCTGGGAAAGACCCTGCCCTGTTGAGACAAGCTGGCCCCAGGAAACCCTCTCTTGTTTTGTCCTTTGCAGCCAGTGGGGTGCGATGGGAGCCTGTACTCGCCCCGGACGATGGACAGATGCAGGGTGTGTGGAGGGGACGGCAGCACTTGCCACCGTGTCTCGGGCAGCTTCCGAAAGGCAATCTCACAGATAGGTACTCCCTGCTACCAGTCTGGAGACTTCACCTGCTGCTTCTTACCACCAGCTGGCATGGAGGGGGACTGGCTTGGACATGGGTAGGAGCTTTCCCAGCTGCTCGGTGGAAAGAGATGAGGAGTGCCACCACCCCTGCTTAAATGCCTGTGTTTTGTCCTTCTCGCTTAATCATCACAGGAGATTGGTTTGATGTGCTCTGTATTAGGCTGGTAAGGTTTCCCTTCACCTCTTTACCATAGGAAGCAGCTGAGGATCTATTTGTTCCTATTGATTTTGGCATCTCGCCCACCTCAGATAATGTGAAGAGATCAATGAATCTTCTTTTATTTGTGCTATGTGTTCATTTCAAACTTAAGCTATGATGAGGGTCACAGCATTTGTTTCAGACTGCACTTAATCTCCTGCTTTCCCCAGTCCTGTGGCTGGCACAGCTGAGGGACAGTCCCCTGTGAAATCAGGCTGCAGCCTGATGGCCCAGTCCTCCAACCACAGGAGGAATGTGCTGTGGTATGCTCATTAGTAATTAATTAACTGTGGTTTGAGGATGTTTTGGAACAACATTTGGGACAACAACTGTTGTTGTTTCACTAGTTTGCCTCATTCCCTGCAAGCACCAGACTAGAAAAGCACTCAGGCCCCTTTCCAGGGCAGGGGTAATGGTGTTGCCCCCTGTAGCAGGGTACAGTTCTGGCCTCCCATTCCAGCCCTCATAACATCTTACAGAACAGACAAGACCTGCGTTTCCAGCAGGAAAGACAAACTGCCTAACCATGCAACTTTAAGAGTCTCTTATTTCCTCTCCCTTTAAAGGTCAATTTTTATGTTACTCCCGAGACAAATTCCATGGAGTCAGGAGCTGAGGGGACTATGGTCTTTTTCCACCCTCTGTTCAGCATCAGCCCTGATCACTACTAAGCCTTTTTTCTGTGCTCTTGCCAGAAAGAGTGAAAGCACATTCATCCACACCCCCAAAGCCAGACTATTCATTGTGCAGTTCCTTCCTGACTCCAAACCCAGCAGTGCTCGGACTGACGTCCGTAATGGTGATCTGTAATGGGATTTCAGAGATCTGGGATGAGAGCTCACAGACTGGTGCAACCTGCATTTAGGTCCTTGGCACCCTGCTCCTGAAGGGCAGCACTGCGTCCCTACAAACACACTTGTCCCATGAGCTGCTTTCCCCACCAAACCTTTGTATTCTGTCCTTGGAGTCTCCTCATGCTCTGTTCTGTTCCTCAGGTTATGTGTTCATCACCAACATCCCTGCTGGTGCCACGGACATCCTCATCATTGAGCGCAGGAAAACAGAAAACATCCTGGGTGAGCAGAGGAGCTGGGTGGGTGTGGAGACCCCAGTTCAGCTGCCTGGGAGGTGGGAGGAGGCTCTGTGCACTCCCACCTATGCTGGGAGAGAGCTGCTGAGAGCATTTCCTCCAGGGTAGCACATGGGTGCTTCATCTCTCCAAAAACCAAGGCTGCCGCATCTCCAGTGGCAGGAGAGATGTTTGGAACCCAGGTTCACTATGGGCAGGGCCTGGGGTTCTGTTTCTGCTGGGCTTTTCTCATTCGTGGGCTCTTTGCTCTCCTCAGTGCCAGAGTTCTGCAGAACATCCCATTTGTCTGTTTTCTCTCTCTTTGAAGCACTGGCAGATGAATCCGGGCATTTCTTCTTCAATGGCAACTCCGCCATTGACAACCCCCAGAACTTCAGGGTAGCTGGCACCATCTTCAAGTACCGGCGGCCCTCGAGCCTGAACTTGGATGGGCTGGAGTACATCATAGCCCACGGGCCCACTAACCAGTCTCTGAATGCTATGGTATGTCAGGAGCCACCCTTAGGGTTTCCTGGCTTGCCTGCCTCCCTCAGACAACAGGAATATAACCTGGTTCCCAAGCCAGACCTGCATGTGTAGGTGGGCTGAGGAAGCCAGACCAGTGGTGGGGGGGCTTTCCTTTTGGATTTATGAGGATGCTTTCTTCTCTTAACAACCACCACCAAATGGATGTGGCTGGAAAAGGCTTTTGGGAAATTCATACCCTTAAAATAAAAGCGGTGTTGTTTTCTTTCCCCGTTTCCTGCAGTACTATAACTTTAATGGAAAAATGCCTCACATAACCTATGACTACACGGTCCCACGGACACCGCCTCTCCGAACGGCAGCCCCTGCCCTCGCCAGGCCTCTCTACCACCAGCTACCAGAGACCAGCCAGAACCATCCCATTCCAGCCAACTCCAGAGCTGCCCAGGACTTCAATGCCACATGGCTCTCCCTGTCACCAGATGACACCAGTGAACAGCTTCCTCTAAGAGAAGGGCAAGAAGATTTAGACTTTGGTCCCCCGCACTTCTTCCAGACCAACTCTACCAGTCAGACCCGGGACTGGGGCTGGGAACAAAGTGAAGAGAAGTATGACTTTCAGATCAGACAGGTCTACCATGCAAACTCAGCAGGAGAGGAAGAGGAGGAGGAAGCAGCAGCAGTTGGTGGAGAAACAGGGTTGGGTTGGTTGTTTTGTTCTTCCTTCTCCTGTTTTATTGATTGAAAGCAGACATTCCACAGTGGTTTTCTTGAAACCTTAGGTGGCTTTAGCATCGGGGTGGGCAGGAGGGAAGGATGGTTAAAAGTGGGGTGGAGACCGTCAGGGAGCAGCAAGGGCCAGTAGCTCTGTGAGGGAGGGGGAGGCTGGGAGAGAGCGGCCACAGCCCGGGTTAGGCAGGGCAGTGAGAGCAGCAGGGCCTAGCAACAGCCAGGAGATCATCCGGGGACAGCAAGGGGACAAGTCACATCTGAGGTCCATCTGGGAGAGCCAAACAGCAATTCAGGAACAAAGCACACCTGCAACGTTGTATAGCCCAGGACTGAAGGCCCAGGCTGGAGCTTAAATGGGGCTCCAGAGCAGTGGGCAGACAGAGTGAGGGGTTGGTCAGAGTAATTAAAGCCTCTTGATGGTTTAGATAGATATTTATGATTTTTAGGCTCAACACTGCCTGGTTTTTGCCTTGTCAAATGCGACATGCTGAAGCACAAGCCATCCAGTACAGTTAAAGCATTCCTGTCTTTTTCTTCAAGCTCTCAGGTTCAACCAAATCTCCATCAGCACGGCTGTGCCCTACAGCATGAGGAGGCCCAAGCTGTCGGAGCATAGCCATGTAACGTCCTCCAGGCTCCATCTCCTGAGGCGCCTCTGTCACCGAGACCCTCACAACGCTGCCTTTTGCAGGGAGCTGCAGCCCCTGGCAGCCAGGCTGGCCCCCAGGAACGCCACGGCCGGGCTCCAGGCCAGGGCAGCTGCCCGCTGGCCACAGGGCCTCCACAAAGCCCTGGCTCGCAAGAACTCGCTGGAGGACTTGAAGGTGGAGGCATTTGCCAGGAGTCAGGGGGAAGCAGCCAGCTCCAGCAGGATGACATCTGTGGAGAGCCCTCTGCCAGGGGCCAGCCCGACCGCAGACAGCAGCCAAGCAGAGCCTCTGCGAGCCCCTGGCACAGAAAGGTGGCCCCTGATTTCCTGGGCAAAGCAGAGCATGGTTGGCTGGGGAGGGAGGGCCGAGCCAGTCCTCGAGGAGTCTCCCTGCTGCCCGTGATAGCCCCACGCACCAGTGTCTGTCCATGGCAGCTGCTGTAGGTGCTTCCTCCAAAGACTGATTGTTACAACTGGCCTGACATGGAGCTCCTGGAACGCATTCCAGGATCCAGTTAAATGGGGGCTGAAGGATCTATGGGGCCATCGCTGGTGTGGTTGTAAGGAGGGCCAGGAGTCCATAGCATGTCACATACACACATTTACCATCACGTCACGCCCCTCCTCTCCCATGCCTCTGGGCACACAAGCTTCTGAAGCTTCTGTAAACTTTTGGCAGGAGACTGAGGACCAGCTTTTAAATATTTCTGGCAAGCCACGTATGAACTCTCACCACCACATTATATGATATGAGAGGGATCTTGCTTGAGCTTCCCTTTCCAACCCAAATCATGCCTCAGGGTGAGGCTGAGGGCACCCACGTGGTTGACAAACCATGAGAGACACAAGACTCACTATGAACGATACTTCCTCCTTGCTAGTTGAATCTGGGAGGTGGATCAAGGCTTTACACTCTCTGTTCATCAGTGGTCTGCCTTGCCCAAGGTGGGGGAAATGGAAAGCAAAAACACTGGCTTTCTTCCCATCTTCAAAGACAGCAAGGAAGAATTTCCCTATGTGTCATGTTTGCAGTGATTATTTTCATTTTTAGCTCACACCACCTCCTTTTTCCACAGCAATGAGTTCGATGTGAGCCCTGTGGGCCATGATGACATCAGCTTGGCTGACATGTACCGGTGGAAAGTCTCAGCTTACGCCCCCTGCAGCTCCACCTGCACTTCAGGTAGGTTTGGCTTCAGGTGACTGATCACACAAGGTCCTTTTGGGCCGTCGAGGGAGAGAATCCTGGTATTTTTTACATGACAGGGAGAGTTTCAGATGCAGTGAGCACTCCAGTTATTCAGTGCCGGTGGGAGGAGGCTGTTGGATCTGATGGAGTGTGGCTGAGGGTGCTGCTGGCCCAGCAGGTATCAGCACCTCCTATGCGATGTGTGTGCGCTATGATGGAGTGGAAGTGGATGAATCCTACTGCGATGCCCTGACCCGACCAGAACCTACCCACGAGTTTTGCACAGGGAGAGACTGCCAGCCCAGGTGAGTGGAAGTGATATCAGCTGTCCATAGGGAGATATCTTTCTGAGGATCATTTTCTGCTCAAGGCATACAACTGGTTTTGGGCTGAAAGGTATGCTTAAACTAAGAAGTCCTTGTATCCCCTTGGAAGCAAAAAGAGGGAAAGAATTTGGAACCTAAATTGCCTGCTAAGGGCAAAGCTGGTTTCAAGGCCAGCCCTGCATTTACACAGACACATATGTGATGAGCAGAGCTACAGCAGCAGCTGCTGGGTGAGGGAGCCCCGGGTGTACAGGCACACCCTGCCACCCCGTGCCCCTTGTCCCCCTCACTTGAGTGTTCCTTTGTGCTCTCTCTGCCCGTGGAGGTGGGAGACCAGCCGGTGGAGTGAGTGCTCCCGGACCTGTGGCGAGGGCTCCCAGTACCGCACCGTGCGCTGCTGGAAGATGCTGGCACCGGGCTTCGACAGCTCCGTCTACGACGACCTCTGCGAGGCAGCGGGACTGGCCAGGCCCATGGAGAGGAAAGCCTGCAAGAACAAGGTCTGCGGGCCCCAGTGGGAACTCTCCGAGTGGTCTGAGGTAGGCTTTGCTCCCAGAGCTGAGCAGCCAGGGCTGGGGTGGGGCCGGGAGGAAGGGGGTTGGCAGATGTTGGGTGCTGAGGAAGCTCCTGACCAGCTGCACCTTGGGGAAACAAGGAGTGCCTTTATCTGCAGCTTCCCTGTTCTGGCACTGCTCAGCAGACAAAGACCATTGCAAAACATTTTTTCTAAGGTCACTTCTAAAGCAGGACACTGACCAAGTGAAAGCCCTGCCAGCAAGAAGCTTCCTCTTCTAGAGGATCCAAACCGAGGGCCAATTGGGAGACAGTACCGTGGAGATACAGAAAAACTAAAAGCCCATTGCAGTCCCGTTGACTGAGTTCCCATAGCCTGCTTGGGTTGTGGCCCAGTGACTTGGAGCAGCAGTTTGGGCATCAGCATATTGATGTGTCAGAGCTCTAGGTCCCAGAGTAAATGAGCAGCAAAGACAGAGACGGACACACCTTTTTCTGTCCCTGCTGGGGCCCTTCCCCTCTCTCCTAGAGCAGCAGGAGGAAAACGGGAGGCGGCACAGCTGCTTCCCCCACCTTGTTCTGTGCCCCCGAGCCCTGGGGCTGACTCCGTGTGGCCCTTGCAGTGCTCGGCGCGGTGCGGCACGCCGGGGACGATGAAGCGGGAGGTGCGCTGCTCCGTGGAGGCTGCCCTGTGCGACGAGTCCCACAAGCCCAGCAGCGAGCAGCCGTGCACGGGCCCCCCCTGCGACCGCCGCTGGACCGCCTCCGACTGGGGCCCCGTGAGTCCGGGCATCGCTGTGCCTCTTGCACCCAGCGCTGGGCTGGAGGGTGGGAGCAGCTGGGCAGACGTGCTGCAGCTCTCTTTCGGCTCTCTTCTGGCAGAGGCCGAGCTAAAGAAACTAAAATAACCTCGGGTTTTGCCTCTCCTTGCTGTAAATTTTGGTTAACTGTGAGCTGAGCTCCATTCAATAATCTGGGGAAGCTCACAGCACCTGGAGAATGGAAGCCCCATACCAAACGAACCTCTAAAGCCCCTGGGGATCCAGTGCCACTGTCCCAGTGTCAGGGCTGGACTCTGGACACAGGTCTCCTGGCACCACCAACCCGATCCCTCCAATTCCCTGCTTTCTGATGTGTCTAAATGCCTTTTGCTCTCCAAGTGCTCAGGTTCGTGTGGCGAGGGGCGTATGAGCCGCTTCATCGCGTGTCGCAACCTGGAGGGCAAGGTGATCTCCAGCTCACAGTGTGACCCTGCCACCAAGCCCCTGGCTGTCCACCCGTGTGGAGACAAGAACTGCCCTGCACACTGGGTGGAGCAGGAGTGGGACCAGGTAAAGCCAAGCCTAGCCCTGTGCCCTCAGGCCTCCTTTCCACCCCATATCCCACAAGATGTGGTGGGAGCTTGGTTCCCTTGGCAGAGCACTGTTGTACAGTGTGACCTCCAGATGTGGATGTGTATCCTTGTCCCAGCTGCTTTGAGAAAGAGGGAAGGAGCAGTGAATATCCCAGCTTGTCCCTGCCGTACCCCATAGAACACCCCAAAGTTTGTGGGATTTGCTGCCTTCCCAGGGAGCTCCACCGGAGGGCAGCAATGCCCTAAGGAAACTGCTCTCCCACCTGGCAGCTGCAGACACCTCAGCAGAGCCTTGTTTGCTCACTCCCACAGAGGACATGAGTGTCCCACCACTAAAGAGAATGTCTGAACAAGACCATCTTCATCTCTGACAAATAACAGCTGCAGGTAAACCTGAACCACAACTCAGATCCCTGTGCTGAAAATCACATCCAGACCATAACTGTGTACTTGCTTCAGGGATTACAGCCCAGTGAACGTGGCACAGGTGCTCTGTTCCACCCAACAATCAGTCTCTGCACATCTCTTCGCTCTCTTTCTGTTGCTCAAGAACTAAAGGCTTCAGGCTTCCCCATACAAGCTGATCCAAATCCTGGAGTATCCAAAGAAACACACTGAGTCAGTTGTGAGGCTTGGACTTTTCCTTCGAAGTCTTGAGCAAAACAGGGATTCTTATAGCAGTAAGGAAGAAGGTTTCTAGGAAGTAAGAGAAGTAGCCAAGCCCTCTCCCCTCCAGTCATGGCTAAGCCTCTGCTCTCACTTTGCTCCCTTTATAGCTGCTGACTGCATTCAGCTGAGTCTCCTCCAAGACCAATAACAAGCACAGACTGGTTAAAGCTGGCAGTTGTGTAACCCTCCCCTGCTCTGGCCCTCCGTGTGGGTCACGCATAGTCCTGAAGTGCCATTTTCAGCTGTGACCCGGCTGAAACTCATCAGAGCTCTTGAAAGAACAGCTGAGCTCCCCGCCTTTGCCCATGCCAGCTTCTTTGCCATGTTCTCTCAGCTGATGAGCTCTGAGTTCTCAGCATGACTAAGGGCGGATGTGAGCCAGTTGTGCTGGCCCTGCTGTGGTGAAAAAGGACTCAAAGCAGTGAAATCTCAAGCTGGCAACTGCCTCCATGGGCATCGGGGAGCAGATCCTGCCTCCTGCTGCTTCTCCTGGTGGTGTCCTGAGGGAGAAAGCCCTCCCACCTGAGCCTGCATAGCTCTGGGCTCAGCAGGGCTTGTCTGTGCACATCACCTGCACTGCACCACTTTGGTCCCCTTGGGCCCACACAAGGCTTGGCAGTACTCCAAGATGTAGATTGCTACATGCATATGCTATGTGTTTTTTCAGAACACAGATACACATAAAATAAGACAGAAACAGCCTCCTGTACTCTTACCCTGGCTGCTCCAGGCGCCCTGTGGTAGCTGCTCTCGAGGCCAGCCAAGGTGAACTCAGCTGAATGCTAATTACCAGTATCTGTCCCTGCCCCTGCGGCTTGGGCAGCGCTTCCCTCTGCTAGACTGGTGTTAGCACGGGCATCAAGCCTTCCCTCTGAGCAGAATGCTCTCTTACCTGGAGCTTGAGCACCATTTGTCACCAGGCTGCTCTGTTCCCCCTCAGTGCGACGCCAGCTGCGGGCGAGGGATGAGGACGCGGCTGGTGCTGTGCGCGGGGCTGGAGAACGGGCTGTACAGGGAGTACCCCGAGAAGCGCTGCCAGGCCTCCCCGAAACCTGAGCAACAAGCTACCTGTTTCAGGAGGCCGTGTTCGACGTGGTTCACCACCTCCTGGTCTCAGGTAGGGCTGGGAGTGGTGGGGAAGGGGCAGGGGAGGCCTCGGAGCCCTGCTTGGTGGAGCAGGACCTGTGCCGAGGCTCTCTGGCAGCCAAGGATCTGCTGAGTCTGGATGGGACCCCGAGCTCTGCTCTTCTGCAGAACAGGCAGCAGGCTGCAAGACTGGCACACGCAGGCTGGAGAAAATCTTGGAGCATGGGGATTATTGCCTCAGGCAAGAGCATGCACCACACTCCAGGCATGCAGGGTACAGCCGTGTCTCCTCCTCTGCCAGGAGCCCATGTTTTGTCCTTCCCTCCTTCCCTTGATGGTAACTGGCGAGCATTTAGGGAATGGGAAGACAGAGGAGCTGGGTCTGGCTTATAGCGGCCATTTTCTCAGTTTTCTGTCACAGCATCAATGCTCAAAACAAAAATAGTTCTGAGCTGCAATAAAGAGATGAAAAGCAAACTCTCCCTTGCTCTGTCCCAACCCCTACTCAGGGATGCTTTCCTCCAGCAAAAAAAAAGGAGAGTAAGTTTGAAATCAGCGTGGTATTTGACCACCAACCTCCTCAAAAACAGTCTCCAAAGCAGGGATTGGGAGACCTCAGTTGGGCAAAGAACTTGGGAGCTATAGAAAAACAGAAAATGCCTCTCATGCTCTCTTTCCTGTTTCCTGACCCCGACAGTGCAGCAAGACCTGTGGTGCTGGCATGCGACTGCGCGAGGTGAAGTGCTACCAGGGGGAAGCGCTGGCTCAGGGCTGCGACTCCTCTGCCAAACCAGAGGCCAGGCAGACGTGTCAGCTCCAGCCATGCCCCACAGAGGCACCAGGTATGTCTGGGAGGGCAGGGAGGTGGGGGAGCCCTTGGCTTTGCTCACATCCATGTCCATGCTGGGGAAGCACATCTCCCTTTTAACCCCTCCTGTGTGTGCTCCTGCTCCCCAGAAGACGCCTGTGAAGACAAAGCGACGGCCAACTGTGTGCTGGTGCTGAAGGTGAAGCTGTGCTCTCACTGGTACTACAGGAAGGCCTGCTGCTGGTCCTGTCGGCTCAAGGCACCCTGAGTGCTGCCAGGCCGTACCTCCCTTCCAAGTTCAGGGGCAGCAGCCCCCTCGAGCCAGACTTTCCACTTGAAACCACCCCACCTGGCTTGGCTGTGGGGCCAGTCCCTGTAGAGCAGCCTGCTCAGCAAGGAAGGATTCCTATGACTTAGTCATCACTGTTCCCTCTCCACCAAGAGGGTTTTACACAAGACAAACCACCAGTGCCTAGAAAGCTACTGAGGAGTGAGTTGGGAGAGCCTGTCCCTGCTGTCACCTCTCTGAGGATGCTGGCTGGAGGTGGTGGGGTGCTGAGGCCAGCCTGCGGTAGGGCAGGGACAGCAGCATCCCTCTGCTCTGCCCTGCAGGCTTCCTACAGCAAGGGCAACTGCCAAAACACACCGACAAATTGTGTCACAATAAAGAGATAAACTACAAAACTGTGGATTTGGGATGCATGTGCCTAGGCCAGAGCCAAGGGAGGAAGGAGCAGGGGACACGAGAGGAGCAAAAGCAGAGCAGGAAGGGTGGGGAGGAAAAATCCTTGCACCAGTAGAGCTTCCAGGCAGCACTGGATAAAGCCCTTTTGGTGTTGCCTGCCAAAAGAACAGAAACCATTCCTGGTTTGTATTTCAAAGTCCTCATTTATTTCTGACATTGAATTTGGACCCATAGCTGAGCAACAAAGACAGAGAATAGTAACAGGAGGAATCTGAAGTGGAAAAAAATCTGGGATCTGTGCCCCTACCCCATCCTGTTCCTCCACCAGCTCCCAAACCTTCTAATCCTCAGCTGCATCCCCCGTGTTTCCAGTCCTTCCAGACTCACCCATTTCCCTGTAGCTGTGCCAGACCCAGGGCGTGTGTTGGCTGCAAGGCCAGCCCTCATCTTGGCCATCTGGCTGCCCTGGAGCTGCCGCCTCAGCCTCGGCACCTCGTTAGCCAGTGACAGGTCATGCTTAATTTGCTTGTGACGAAGATGACAGTGGAGCGGCCTTCCTTTCACCGCAAGGATGACCCACAGAAGTGTGTTACTCCCACGCTCTGGAGGTCACGGCGCTGCCGTGGCGGTGGGAAGCCTTTCTGTGTGCCAAGAGGTAGAGCTGGGTGCCAGGAGCCCCTGTGTCCGTGTGCTGGCTCTGTGCCCGCCAAGGGGATGGCATCACGGGGCCGTCTGGCAGAGACCACACCGGGACACATTAACTTCTCACGGCTCCCAGCATGATGAGACCTAGCTGAGCAGATGCTCTAGTGGGAAAGAACGGGATTTATCAAGTTAGCCAAGATTTTCTTCCAGTTACAGACGATATTTTCAGCAAGGAGCACTGGCTGGATGGGAGGCAGCAGGAGCTACAGACTATTGACCAGTGGGATCCAGAGAGCTTTGCTGCTGCTAACTTTCATCTTCCCTCCTGCCTGCCCTTAATGTGAGAGGACATTAAAACCTGCTACCACTATTTGGAGAGTGGAAAGAGACTCTAAAAGTGACGCAGCTGGACCGAGTCTCCAGATAATGGAAATGCAATGTCTTTTTGGGCTGGAGGTGGGGGAGATGGTGCATAACATTTGCTCAGAAGTGTGTGTAAAATGCAGGCTGGGGCAAGGTGTTTGGTTACAAGGACCATCACCATGTTTTGTCTGGCTCCTTTCTTCAGATCAGGGGTGCCAAGGCATGGGCAGGCCCAATGTGTACATCAGCCTTTTGCCTGGTAACGTGGACATTCAAGGCTGGTGTGCCATGTGTCTTTGTGCTGAGGCCTACTTTTTCTGTGTGTGAATGGGGAGGTCAAGTCCAAATCCTTCCGTGAGCAGCGGGATGATTTCTAAATTGCAGTGGTGAAAATAAAACCCCACCACTCCCATTTCTGAGCAGTCCTACCCTATGCTGCAAAGGCATGGCAAGGGTTTCCTGCCGTTGCCTCCAACAGCATCTGGCAGGGATCATTGCTGTCCCGGTCCCTCCTCCCTGCTGTGAATGGGGAGTGCTCAGCTGAGCAGTCCTGCACCGGTTGCTATGGAAGTGCCTGGGAATGATGGAGATGTCCCTTTAATAATTTTTCACCTAATCTGTTTTATGGGGGAAGAAGAACCTTTCCCACGTTAATTTTTGCAGAGAGGCAGAGTCGTTGGCTGTCATTGCCAGCTGCAGCGCCAGTGAACCCATGTTCATAACACGTTCAAGACACATTTGGGTCTTGCACCCTCTTCTTCCAGAAGCAAAAGCAGGGGGACCCCGACCACCTGAACATCACTTTCCAGTGGGAGGCTGTGGGCAAAGGAGATGGGACCCAGTGGGTTCTGCTGTTGCTGTCAAAAGCAAAATCCATCCTAAAGCCAACCTCCCTCTGGCTGTCGGAGGTGTCAGGGTGGGGCTTTGAAAGCTGAAGGTGACCAAAACTGCAGTTATTTAGGAATTCAATTCTTCCCATAAGTAAACTCTTGCCATATTCATGGGTCCAAGTTAAAATTGTTCCTAAGAAAGCTTGTGAAGAGTAGAAGAGGTGGGGGCTTTGGCCCCAGACGGACCGGCCTGTGCCTGTTTGTGTGGGTGAGCACTTTTATGAGGAACTTTGCCTCCCCCGGCAGTGACCTAAATTCATGTCCTGAACTTCTTCAGCATGTGCGAAGACTGAAGCAGGTGGGAGGCGGTGCCCTATCTTAACACTCGAACAGAGAAGCTAACTGCTAGCGGCAGCTGACGCAGCACGAGGGGAGCAGGATGACCTGGCTCTGCCCTTCTTCACTTCCCCATCGCCGAGGAGCACTGCCGTGCCCCGCTCGGCACTGGAGTTCGCCCAGTTGCTCCGTGTGCCCGAGGCAGTGGGCATCACCTCGGGTGGCCGTGCGGGGACACCGAAGGCCTAGCTGGGCTCGGGGAGCCGGGGGAGCCCAGGGTAATTAAATTAGATTGTACTGTACATAGCCCTCGTTAGACAAGTCCCTTTGGGAGAGAGAGTAGATAATAATGACACTTATGATGGGTTCGGAGGTGGCTGGTTCGACATCGCCCTTCGAGGTCTCGCTCGCCTTCTGGCCCACAAGGCTTGGCCGTGCCGGGTGGCTCAGCAGGATTGTGCTGGCCTCAGGCTGGGCCGGGCTTCTCTCCTCAAAGACAAGTGAAAAGCCCCTTCCCTGGAGCGGGCGCCGGCTGGGGACAGCCTGTGCTAGTGGCAATGGTGACTACACCTCCGTGCTGATGGCCCGCGGGTTCGGGAAGCCATCGCGGAGCAGGCCGTGGCGACTCACCGTGTAGCTTTGCAGGGTGGCCATGTTGAGGGGCGGCCCCATCTCCTTGTAGCACACGGGGGTGTAGGTGACCCTCTCACCCCCGTTGTGCACCATGTCGGCAGTCCGGATGTAAAAGGGGGAGCCGTAGGGGGAGCAGGTCGGGCAGTAGGTGTGAGCCCCATGCTGGTTGAGCTCGCTGGGTGGCGGCGCGGGGCTGCCCTGCCCATCCACCATGCGGGAGCTGCAGGCGTTGCACATGCCCAGGTGTGAGTGCGTGGGCAGCTCGGGCTCTTCCTCTTCTTCCTCCTCCTCCTCCTCTTCCTCATCAGAGTCATTTTTCTTGCAGCAGTAGTACTGCAGGAAAGGGAAGGGGTTGTATGAGGGGAAGCGGAGCAGCCGGTGGGGCAGCCCTGCCACGTCCCCACTCCCCTCATCCCCCTGCCAGAGAAACCCTCTGTGGCCTCTTGCTGATCATTCCTGGGTCCTGTGAAGCAGCAGAAGCCGGACAAAAACCTGGACCTGAGCGTGCTGCAGGAGGCACCTGCTGGGGCACTCACGCTCATCCCCCTGTGAGGTTTGCAAGGGGAAGGTATTTCATCCTGCCAGTTGGAAACTGCTCCAAGTAAACGCTGTGCTTTTCATCACACGGGCATTGCTGCATGGCACAGACTTCACATTAACTTTTAAAGAGCAGGAGGTTGTAGCTTGCTGTTGTTGAAAGCTTCCTCGTTTAATTTACAAGGGGGAAAAAATTATATAAAAATCTCCATCTGGTATTGCAAACCCAGCCAAGCCTGCACCTCAATCAGTAAGTGCTGCAGAGCCTCAAAAGCCTTAGGGCAGCACCCCCTACAGCGAGGGGAGGGAAGGACACAACTGCAGCACCTGGGGGCATAGGAGGTTTCAACTCCCTGCCATCACAGGAGAAAAAAGCCCATCCAGGCCCCTCCTGCAGCAGCACCTTGGCCCAGAGAGCACAGAATCATAGAACATCCTGAGTTGGAAGGATCAAGTCCAGCTCTTGGCCCTGCACAGGACAGCCCAAAAAATCACACTGTGTGCCTGAGAGCATTGTCCAAGCACTTCTTAAGCTCTGGGAGGCTTGGGGCTCTGAGCACTGCCCTGGGGAGCCCGTTCCAGTGCAAGGTGGGAGTGGCGAGGCAGAGGACACTCACCTGTAGCCTACAGTAGCAGAGCACAGCAATGATGCACAGTAGGATCACCGTTGCTAGGATTCCCCCGGTGATAACAACAGTTCCCGCTGTCATCCGACCGATTCTCCATCAAACTCTGCAAGGCAGGGACACAAAACTCACCTACCCTGGCTTTGTCACCACATCACAGACGTGATGCCCACAAGCCATCCCAAAATAGTGCATCCTCATTCCTCTCGCCCCAGCTGGAAAAGTATCATCCAATATTCTCCTCTTCCTCCTCCTCCTCCACCTCCTCNAAAGGGGAGCCTCTGAACTCCACAACAGTCTGAGCCCAAAAATTGCACCCCGGCTGCCTGTCAGGCACTTACGAGGCTGAGCAGCCGCCACCCCCATCCCTGTGCCACGGCACCCAGGGGACACTTACGTTCAATGACGGAGGCGTTGGACCTGGAAGAAGTGGAGGGAGAGGTTAGTCATGGTCTGACAGCACCCCTTGCACCTGCCTTCCCTGTTTCCCAAGAATTCGCCTTGATTTGGGATCTGCGGCAAGCCCTGCTTCACCCCCATGTTACTTTTTTTTTTGGTTTGAAGCAGGGAAAGGAGGCATTTCCCAAGCTCAGAGAAATGCTCTATAGGAGCAGGGCGCAGGCCTGGCTTAGTCAGCACTTGGCCTTTTCCACTTGAAAATTTATTACAGGGAAGGCGGAGGCATCGTTGTGCAAGGGGCCGATGTTTTAGGTGCCGCTGGGAAACGAAACCTCTCCTCCATCCCCTCCAGGACAGGCAAGCCCCAGCATCCCCCCATCACCTCACGGACACTCACCCGGAAAAGGACAGGCAGGACGTTGCAGTTACGCCGGCCCCGGGGTGGCTGGTCAGGACAGGCAGCACCACATGGCCATGGGGAGACTTGGCAGCCCTGGGAGGGAGGACAAGGAGAAAAATTCCACCGTCAGCTCATCCCCCTTCCCAAAGGGGCTGCCCAGTGTCCCCATCCTCACCAATGCCACCCCTGTCACCACAGTGGGGCTAAGTAAATTGCTTTTTCAGGGAGACTGTTGGGAAAGGTGGGTCCTGCAAAGGTGGGTAAACCAAACTGCCAGGAAAGGATGACCCCGTGCCCCAAATTTGCCGTTTCACCAAGACCGAGGGCTTGTACCAAGAAGTGGGTGCAGCCACGGCCCCATCACCCCCCGCCCCCTCCGGTGACGCCCGGCACAGCCGCATTTCATTATTGGCCCCTGCGTCCCTCTGTGCCTCATCCAGAGCAGGGATAATTGATAGGGCCCAAGTGCCAGCCCATTGCAGCTGAGGAGATCTAATTACCCACTCGCCACGCGGCCCTAATTAACGGAGAGAGGTGGCAGCTTCCAGGCGAGACCTTCCCAACTCTGCCCTGGCCCCTCTCTGCTGCACATCCCAGCAGGCACAGCATGGAACCTCCCTCCCCAAAAATCACCCACCCTCCTCTGCTCTGGTGATTTGCACATCCTGCCTGCCACAAATTGATTTTCGGCTCATGGGAAGTTCCTGCAGGAAGCCAAAAGGCGGGCATGCATTGGATTTCCTCCTTGAGCCGCTCTCACACACGAAACAAAAGAAAAAAACCCAAAGAAATCAATATGTTCATAACCCAGCTAATATCTCCATCCATCAGGAGGCCCAGCACAGAGCTAATAATAGAGACCAACACACTCAGCTCCTGCTCCCTGTTACCAAACTGCACCCTGAACCACTGCCAGGAGTGTGAGGGGACACACAAGGAGCCTTCAGTGCGGCTGTCACCTCCCAGGTGCCTTCCTTAACAGGGAAAAGGTGACAGTGGGTGGCTGAAAAAGGCAAATGCTGACCTTTGATGACCCCGAGAGGGACACACCGCGAGCCGGGCGGTGATGGATGATGCAGGCAGCTGTTCACATCCAGAAAACTTCATTTCATGGGAGCTGTGATTTGATTTAGAGCTCAGAGAGCAGCATGCAATTAGCCTGAGGACTAGAGTGAGCAGGCAGCCCTGGAGAGTGACCCTGGGCAGGGAGGGACTAGCCTTGGGGATCCTCTGGTCACCTCTGAGACCTGAGTGTCCCATCGGTGCTGCCTCGAGGATGGCTGGGTTTCCACACGCCCCATCTCTGGTATTCCCATTTCTGGGAATGCTGGGATCAGCATTTCACTAGCCCCACTCAGGAACTGGGCTCTTCCTTGTTAAAACAGTGACTGTTAAACAAAGGCAAAAATGGAAATGAAGCACAAGAGAAGCGCTGCCTTTCCTCTTTGCAGGGGATGTTTTCCAAGAGGAGGAAGCTCCTACCCTTCTCCCCTTCCCCAAGCCCTGTGCCCCAGCAGCCCAGAAGTTCATTTTCTACCCAGTTTGTGCCTATAAAATAGCTTTCTGTAGCCCACAGCTCTCTCCTGCATGGATGAAGAAGGGAACGTAACACCTCCCAGGGAAGGAGCAAGAGCTGTAGTCTCAGGAGTAGCAGGGGTTTTAGGGATTATAAACTAAATATGCCCAGAAAGGGGTAGGACAACTACAGCAGCCTTTTCACATCTCTGCCACCAGGAACTAGCCCACACCCATTTTCCATCCACTCTTCCCAAACACATCCCAGGCTGCTGGGAGAGGAGCATTTTGGGCTCCACTGGCTCAGCCCCACACAGCCCCACCACTCCAACCCAACAAAAGGCCATGCATTTTCATGGATCCTGTAAAAGCCTGGGCTGCGCTGTGAGCTGAGCTGTCCCAGAGCAGGACAGGACGCAGAGGCATCCCAGGGGGATGCACAAGCCCAGCTCCCCGAGGCACAGCCCCATTTCTCCTTCTGGCCTAAAAAGAGAGTTGAGAGTTGTTTAAATAACCCAGGTTGAGCAGATAGATGCCTCGGTACCCGCTGCTCCCCCGCTCCTGGGCTGCTCAGGAGAGGCATCAACCCAAGAGTGGCCGTGCTCCCGAAAGCAAAGCCCAGAGGAGAAGCTCTGGATGAGGCTGGAGCCTCTGTAATCCCATCAGCTGCAGTCCCCCTGGCATGGCACACCGAGCCATGCCACCCGCGCCGTGCCAGGGGCAACCCACTGTGCCTCGGCGTCACCCAGTTCATGTGTTTCGCTAAAATAAAACACCGAATAAGTTCTCTGGCGCACAAATCATCTCAGTAAAATCAGGATTTATACGAGCAGGGCTGCGTTCCCCTCCCCGCCGTTCGGGGAGTGACCTGGGGCGCTCGGCAGCAGTGTCACTCTGTCGCCGGGGGCCGGGAGCGGGCGGAGGGCGGGTCCGTGGCGCTATCGAACTCCTCCGGCCAGGCGGGCAGAGCCGCTCGCTGCACAGATACATTTTCTTTAATTGATGTTGCCTCACGGCGCAAAGCTACGGCCTGAAAAGTGACTCTGGGAACGAGTGGCATCTCAGGCTTCTATATTTATTCTCCTTCAATGACGTTCATAGCAGATCTGCGCGGTTTGCAAGTCGATGGCGAGGTTTTTGCCAGCCACCGGCACTCCCAGCCCAGCCGAGACACTCCCGTCCTTCCTCACCCTGGGTGTCCCACCAGCCCCGAGCTCGTCCCTGCCACCTGACAGGGGTCAAACACCCACACCAGAGCTCGGGAGCAGGTTTGGGCTGGGGCAGGGCACGGGTATACACCGTGAGCATCATGCCGAACCTTGCCACGAGTCCTGCCCCAGCCCAGGCTCTGCTCTCCTGGTTTTGCTCTGCAGCTCACGGGATAATTCAATGAAATGTCTGCCTGGTAAATTAGCCCGGCCGCTGCCTCACCAGAGTCATCTCCCAGGGCCTAATTGGAAAAAACCAGCATCAGGGGCTGCCTTTTCAAAACAGATTATGGCAGCAAACAACAGGGCAGCTCCCGGGCAGCTGCGACCTGCCTCGCACGGCCCCATCCGGCGAGATCCGGGGGATCAGCCCTCTGCTGCAAACCCCCAGCCATGGGGAAGGACGGGTGCACAGGCAAGGCTGGGGTCCTGCAACCTCCCTGCATGTCAAGTGCTCCGTGCTGAGGGGACAAACAAGCCACGGGGGAGCAGAAGCACCCTCAAACGAGCCGAGCCAAATGAAATTGCACCCAGAGCGATGGCAATGTGGGATGCAGCTGGCAGCCCCCCAGGAGCCTCCCTCTGGTCCCAGTGCTCGTCCCCAGGCTTCCTGCCCAGGTGGCAAACCCCTGGGGCACTGTGAAGCCTTTAAACTTCTAATTAATGAATCAGCTGAATCTGCTGCTGGTTCTGCTGGAGTTATACTGGAGTCTGGACCACTCTGCAGACAGAAATCACAGCAGCAGTCAGGAAAACTTTTATTTCAGCCTGCTGCAGAGAACTCCAAATAAGGTTTTTCCCAGCAGAAAGGGTGTTTTGTGTGACCCATTTCCTCCCCGAGGCTTTTTCCTGCTGTGATGCCTTTGGTGCCTTGAGCCACGTAGGGTTTTCCCAGCAGTTTTGCTGCAGCCAACACCCTGCTCCCAGCCACCACAAGGACAGCCAGGTCGCAGATGTGACACTGTCCCCCAGCTGAGGCTCCAGTGAATCACAGTCAGTCATCAAAACCCAAAATCCTGTGCCCTGCTGCAAGTCTGCCCTTGCTTTCCTTCCACCACCTGGACCAGATCCCCAAGGCCCCCCACTGCTTCTTCCAAGCCCAGGGATGGGAAAGACAAAATACCAACAAGGATGTGAAACCAACTCTTTTCTTGCAAAAGCTTTGTGGAAGAGGCAAGATAGTAATCGCAATTAAAAAAAAAATCCAACATTTTCAGTGGTGGAAGCTGCCAGCCAGAGCCCATCTCCTGGGTGGGCATGAGGGGCTGCGTTCCTGCTGTAACACTGTGCTCCCGACCACTGAGCCCAGGAGATCCCTTCTCCCGGCCGTCAAACTCTGCCAAAAACCACCTTCTTGCCCACCCAGGTTCACTGCCTCCCACGCCGGGCCTCATCCTGCCCTGTGGGAGCCCAGGAGAACTTCCCTGCCGGCAGCAATTGTCTTTACAGCCACAAAGGACCAAGCGTCCCCCTCCGAGCTCCGTCCAGGTGTGCGAAGCCCTGGCACATCCTGGGACCAGCACATCCGCATTCCTTTCCCTGGGAGACCTCCCAGCACCTCTCAGACTTCTGGAGGAAGGGCAGCTTTGCCGGCTGGGATGTCTCAGGCACGGATTATCCCGGTATCTCGTTACTTGGGCATCTCATCTGCGCTTTATCTCTTTAAGCGACTATTCAGATCCTATCTCGCCTGCCTGCGTGGATTAACCGCAGCCATGTACACGATGGAGGGACACAGAAGGGACTGTCACCCCACCCTGTCCGCCCAAACACACACGGACAGCAAACCCCGTGGCTCAGCCAGGGCTGCACCTGGATCAAGGCAAGCCTCTATATAATTACAACCCCGTTTGCAGCTCCTCCTCATTGCAGGGTGGCTTAAAACCCAGGGCAGGAGCGTGACAGCTCCCTCCTCATCCTCCCGCACGTCTCCTACCCGCTGTGATTGCTCGACCGGCTCCCAGTGAGCCCAGCTCGGGAGCCAGGGCGGGTGGATGCAGCCCCGGGCACGGGGAAGGCATCCGACGTGGGCAGCCCCCGGCGGGATGCGGGATGGGAATATCCTCGGCCTGATGCACATGGCTCATGTCCCGCCGCTGTGCCAGGGTTCCTCCCGGGGCAGCTCCTGGCAAAAGCCCCGCGTGGCCGAGGCCAGGAACGTGTGCCGGGGAGCCGCTCCGCCGTGCTCCCAAAATAACCGGGGACAAAACGGGCGGCATGAAGCCAAGTCACACAGAGAAGGGCTTTTGAGATTATCCCGCACGTCAGATCCCACGGGCGCTCCGGAGCCAGGCAGCAGCTGGCCAGCGTCCCTGCCGCAGGCACCGGCCCTCAGCACCCACACATCCCCTGAGGAGCGGCTGCAGCGAGCCAGGACGGTGTGTGTGTCCCAGGTGCAGCTGGCCCTTGCCGAAAACGCTGGAGAATTTTCCCACACACGTGTGCTAAAGGCTTGGGAGCTTGCCTATAGCCACGGTCTGAGGAGAGCCAGAGCCCAGGCTGGATCCTGCCATACCGTGGGTCCCGGGAGGACAAAGACGTGGAGAGCAAGGGTTTGGATCTTATTTGCACTCCACGTTGCTCCTGCCACAATGGGTGCTTACAATGTCCAGAAAAAGGCATGGATCCTTGTGAGCTCAGGAAGGAGCAGGAAGGGTTATTTGCTCCCACCCCAATGCCACTCTTGGTGTTTGCACCTTGTACTGCTGTGGGTATCCCACGACTGATTTAACCCCGTGGCAAGGCACCAACACAGCACAGGTATTCCCCAGCATCAGGCAGCATTCCCAGCACTTGCTCCAGGCTCTCCCCAGCAGCGTGATGGAGCCAGCCTCCCTTCAAGGATGCTCCACTGTCCATTCCCAGCCCTGGGCAGGTCTCTCCAGCACCCTCATTGCTGCAAGATGAAACCTTCAACTCCTCATACCAGTGGGCTCTTCCCATCAGGGCAAGGACATGAAGACCTCAGCCGAATCCCTCCGTTCCCTGGGGTCTGCAAACACACTCCATGGATACATGATCTTCTCCCCAGTCTGATTTTCTTGCTCCTCCCCCCACAGGAAGGCACATGCTCTGCTCTCCAGTGGGGCTAATTCCACCGGGCACTCAGTGACACCAAATGCATCTTCATCCTGGGCACACAGTGGAAGAGGAGGATCAATCCCAGAAGCATTGTTCGGGGAAACCCCACAGAGCATCCCCAACAAGATCCAACCAAGCACAGCAGCGAGTCTCCCTCCAAAGATTTTTTTTCATTAAGCCAGTTTCTCAGCAGCTTTCTGTGAAACAACCCCCAGGACAGCTTCTCCTCCAAGGCACCACTTCATTATCATCCTCCTTGCCCCAGACATCGGCGCCATGTCACCCTTCCCACTTCATTTCCACCATTCCCATGAAAATTATTTCCCCAGTTTCCCAGTTCTCACATGGATCTGTCCTTGCTGCCCTATCCCAGTTCCTCCCAGCCTGGAACATGAAACACAACTTGTGCAAAATCTTTCTGTGTAGCAGCAAGCTCTGCTCCTGAAAGCAAAGCCCAGGGGAGAAGCTCTGGATGAGGCTGGAGCCTCTGTAATCCCATCAGCTGCAGTCCCCCTGGCATGGCACACCGAGCCATGCCACCCGCGCCGTGCCAGGGGCAACCCACTGTGCCTCGGCGTCACCCAGTTTATGAGTTTATCTAAAATAAAACACAAAATAAATTCTCTGTCTCACCCCCTGGGTTTAACCCATGCCCTCCCGCAGCTTGGGGGCTGGTGGCTGAAACACTGACAGGTATCTGAGGGGTGCTTCTCCTCAGGGACGCACGGGGGATGTCCCCCTGTGTCCTGCCAGCATCTGCCCTCCTGCCTGCAAGCATGCCAGCCTGACAGCCACTGTGAGGAGATTCAATTAGCAAAGACATCATATGGGGTAATTGCACTGTTTACCAGCTAAGAGGAATGAAGGGAGATGAGCCTTGTGTCTGCCCAAAAGGTGAGGGGCCACCCCCAACCCCCCTCTTGGCTCAGGAGGTCTTTAAATCCCGTTTACATTACAGCTAGGAAAGCTATACGCATGCCTATTGGTGATTCACTGCACTTCCTTTTCACGTTTTGCTGCTTGCCTCATACTCATCTCCATCCAGCCAAGGGGCCAGCTGAGATCTCCCCTAGCTGCCCATCAGATCCAGGTAAGGGTTAAACAGGACATAGCCATCAGCATCTCTGACAAACCAGGTACACCTCTGCCCACTTCCAGCTGGGCAAGTGCCCTTTGGCACTAGGGAACAGACAACCCGTCAGACCACAGCTCCTCCAACAAAAAACCCAGCCCTAGGGCTGGTTATAGCTTAATCCCACTCTCACAGGAGCTGCTAATCTGCATGGTGCTTGGGAAATGTCCTCTTGTCCAAGGGAAAGGGAGATGGAGGGTGCTGGCCCTGGGGAGGAGGGCGCGGGGAAGGGCAGCCTCTGCCTCCACATGATGCAAGACCTGCTGCTCCGACTGTCAGCATCCCCCCGGCATGTTCGCTTGGAGTAGAAACAGAGATTTATTTTAATGACTCATTAAAGCCTAATTGCATTCAGGCAGCAGTACAGAGAGAGGAGCCTCCCACGTGCACCAGTACTACAGTCGGGAGGGCTCTCGGAGCCTCCCCGAAAGCGCAAGGCAGACAGACTGTCTCCTTCTGGTGGGGCCAGACATCAGGGCCAGCTGCTGGCTCTGGAAGTGTGGCTTTGTGCTTGGGATCCAAAAAACAACCCAGAAAAGTCTCTGATCTCCTCTTCATTTGCCTCTGTCTGCCCGATGTGGCAGCTGCCATCAGCTGCTCATCCCTGAGTTCCAGGAGATGTGACTTGCCCAGAGCTTGGATGCCCATCTCCAGGGCCTCTGGGTGACCCTTTCCTAGCCCTGGGGACACACGTGTTTGTAACTTCCCCCTGGGCTTTTAAGGCCCCCATAGCAGGAGCAGGGTGGGATTTGCACGGGAGCCACCACAGGTCACCCAGGCAGAGAGCTGGACACGGCACATGGATGAGCTGCCCTCCCCTCCCAAGGGCACCACAAAGTGGCCGTGCTAAAAAACAGCCAGCTTGGAGGGCAACCAGCCCAAACCCCACCAGTGGCGAGCCAGGGAAACCCTTGCTACTGACACCACCCATGTGGAGCCCGTGTGCCTCATCCTTCCCAGTGGGCTGCAGACCCAGCGACAGCCATGTCACCCATGGGAACAGGAGCTTACAGCCACTCTGACCTCCAGAGATCCCATCCTCAGGACCCATACTGGAACACCCCTCTTGCTCTTCTCACCCACACAGCCAGAGTGAATCCAGTGATACTGACCTGAGGCTCTCTCTTCCTGGAAATTTGCCCCATGCAGGGATGGGAAAGCCACGGGTCCCCTTTCCTGCTCTGCAGTTCAGACACCCACAGTATCCACAGCGATGCCGATGATGTGCTGTGGGAGGACAGCCCGTCAGGAGACAGACACCCCATGGGATGGACAGGGTCACCCAGCTACAGCTCTGCTGTCCCAGCCACCAGGAATCCATCTCAGAGACAGCCCATCCATCGGGATCCGGGACCACAGCCCCAGGGCTGCACACACCAGGGAAAGCCGGAGCCACACGCTGCTCTGGGGTTAAACGCGGGGAACAGCACCCGACCCAAACCCCACTGTTTGTGGTAAATCCAAATGGAGTCATTCCAGGATCAGGTCCAGGACTGACTTTTCCATAAACTATGGGCAAAGCTCACCTGCAGTTGTTTTACAGGACTACTCACACTCCTTTCACCCACTGCACCCCAGAAGGAGCGAGGAGGCGCAATGCAACTGGGCACAGATGGGCCAGCTCTGCAGAGCTCAACTCTTTGCTGAATTTCAGACCAGCTATTTTTTCCTCGCTGATTTATCACACAGCAGGGCTACAGACTCATCCATCACTCAGGATGCTCCACCTCACACAGCCCGATCAGGCAGGAGCGGGGCTGGCCGGGGTGGTCACGCACACACCGCCACACGCACCCAATGAGAAGGAAAACCCAACGTGAAGTCTCTGAATGTCTCCTGCAAATGAAGTGTGAAACTCGCTTTCAAGAAAACAAGGGTAACGGAGCCACAATAAATATTTCATCCTGGTGGGAAAGCAGCGACAGGGAAGATTAGGAGGGCAGAGACGCCAGGAGGGATGGGGGACAGCAGGGATGGAGGATGAAGGGGAAGAAGGTGGAGGCAGCCGGGGCAGAGAACAAAGGGAACACCACGGCCTGACCTTATTTCTGTTTGCCACTTGCCCCATGGGCTATCGGATTTGAGGTGTGACCACAGAGCAGCTCCCAGAAACAGGAGCGTATCTTGTGTTCCTGTTCATGCCCATGGCTAAGGTGGGTGATCCTGCACCAGCAGGGAGCAGAGCTCCTCTCAGTGCTCCATCCTAACTCTTCCCAGCAGACACACACAGCTGCCCGGCTCTCCTGTCACTCCATGCACCCAAAATGCCCCATGCAAAATGGCTGGAGGATGCTCTGCATTTCTCCAGAGAGGAGGCTTTGCCAAGTGGAAAATCCTTCACACCTGATTTCCACCCTGCAAAGGGTCTTTTGGGCTGGAACAGTGCAGGGCTGGGCTGCCTCTCCTAAGCAGGCCTCTGGAGCTGGCTGTCCTCAGGCCTGTGGCCAGGCTGAAATCCAGCACTTTGGAAAGAGATGGATGAGGATTTCACATCCCAGCAGAGATGGTGTCGGATTAGGATTGGACTCACTGATCCCGTGTCCACCATCACACCGAGAACGGCAGCCTAGTGATGATCTCCCCTCCAGG
Source organism: Aleadryas rufinucha (assembly GCA_013397815.1). Taxonomy (NCBI): domain Eukaryota; kingdom Metazoa; phylum Chordata; class Aves; order Passeriformes; genus Aleadryas; species Aleadryas rufinucha. The sequence continues at coordinate 169,047 of VZTH01016960.1, forward strand.
CTTCTCAACAGGTGAAAAAGTCCTTCCTAGAAAAAGCCTTTTCTCCCAATCCCTGGCAAAGCCCAGGTTAGAACCCTTTGGATCCTGCAGTAGCAATGCTGAATGCCAACCAGCAGCCCCAAGACACATGGTATCCCTCAAACAGCATCACAGGGAATTCTGAGGCTTAGGCAAGCAAGGGGCAAAGCTGGGAAAGGGCAAAAAACCAGCCTCAGAAACACAAGCCTCTGTCAGGGTGGAATATTCCACCACCCCTTAGAAAATCTCTCTGCCCGAGAGCAATCAATAGTACACAAATGAAATACAGCTGAAAATTCTAAATGTTTCCACATGCCTTTTTGGAGGGAATAAAATCCTCTAGGATAACCTTAAGAGAAAACAAAAGCCAGGCAAATAGTTCAAGCACAGGTCTCCTTTAATTACTGCAGCTCAGTGAGAGATAAAGCAGAGATCCTTCAGAATAAACAAAAGGATTTGATTTCCTCCACTTCAGCAAAGGCAGACACCATTTCTGTGGAGAGGTTTGGTGGTGAGGTTGGGGATTTGATGGGCTGGCATGTCCTTGATGAATAGCAAAACTTTGGGCCCCTGAAGAGGGAGCAGGAGGCTAAGACCCAGGCTTGGGACTTCCAAAACTTCAAGTGGCTGCAAAGAAGTAGGTTTAGAGACAGGAAAACTCTGTCCTACCCACCCGAGCTGCCATCAGAGTTCACGGGGACTGAACAAACCCGGCGCAGCACAAAGTCCGACCACACAACCCTGAGAAAACGAGCCAGGATCTTGTAGGGCACCACAACCCTGGAGCTTCGCCCAGACGAAGCTGTGGCGTAGAGACTTGGCGCAGCCCCGGGATGCAGGGAGCAGGACGATGCAGGGAGCATCCCACCCGAGCATCCCAGCCGGTTGTGCTCGGCGCCCCCCACCGCCCGGGCTTCCCCCTTCCCGTCGCAGCCCCAATCCCTGCTAGAGCCTTTCCCTGGCCCCGACGCCCCTGGAGAGCCGCGGANACGGGCCGGGACCGCGGGGGAGGGCCGGAGGAAGAGCAGGAGGGCAGGAGCAGTAACAGAGGGAATAATAAATAATAGGAAGAGGAATAATCACCGGAGCGGTGGAGCGGGAGCGCCCAGGCAGGTCCGGCCGCGGGGGAGGAGTTTGTCGGGGCCGAAGCTGCCGCCCCCAGCACCGCCCCCGGCCCCAGCCCCACGGCAGGGGAAAGAGGGGAGACACTCACCGAACACACACCAAGCTTAATCCTCTCCTGGGG
>VZTH01016961.1:0-43404 GCA_013397815.1 Aleadryas rufinucha
ATGAAAAAAGCAAAGCTGTCTTAGGTCTTATATTTTAATATGGTAGTTGCAATGTTTGGACAAAATGATATAGACATGTAGTAGCGATAAGTTAAACCAATAAAATATACTGTAATTCCTTGATACATTGTACTGTACTGTCCTGTGCTGAGTGTTTCTTCCTTTTCCTTTTTACATTCCCGATTACTCAGAACACTGAGTGTTTACATTACTGAGAACCATTTGTGCCCTCTCATCGTCTCATGACATATTGGTACTGCACATCTGTACCCTTTAACGAGGTTTGCCCTTACCCCTAAATTTAGGTTAGAAAGATATTTACAATTTTGGTGTGAGAACCATGGGCTCTTTGACTTCGGTTCATGAGCAGCTTCTGCACTGAAATATTCATAAAACAAATCTACCTTTGCCAGGGAATACGTTTTAAGAACTACAGGTGATTGAGGCACAGTTGTCTCCGTTATGCTCTGTGGGCAGCACAAAATGACAGCTTCAGGAGACGGGAATCACATTTACAGGCTTGGCTTGGGGGATGCAGCAAAGACAACCCTGCCTTGCTTTTGTTTCCAGCTGCATGAGCATCAAGCAGCTCTGCATTCAGAGAGCACAGCGGGTTCAGCCGTGTGCCTGCCCACGGCAATGCCCCTCAGCCCTGCCTGCTCCGTGCAGGCGCATCCTCTGCAGCCCAGTCAAGGCTTACATCGGATTTTTCCTGCTGGGATGTGACTCTGGTACCAAACTGTGCTGGGGTGGATGTCAGTGGAGAGGCTGCAACCACATCACAGGCCCAGGAACAGATAAAAAGGTGCTAATGGGATGGTTGGGACTGTTTTGGTCCCTCCAGGAAATCTGCACGTTCTGTGCGTTTGTGTCAAGTGACTGGAGCCTAAACAGCTGAGAGGAAGAAATGTGCCCCTTGTGCGAGGGCTTCCTGTAGCTTTCTCTTTCTGGGGTCCATTTTCACCTTTGCTAAATACACATAATTCCATTTCTCTTCATAATTCCATTTCTCTTCATAATTCCATTTCTCCATAATTCCATTTCACACCTTTGGACACTACTAGTATGCACAAGTCTAAGATCACACAAATGCGGCAAAGATTAAAAATAAATTTCTTCCTCTGTGCCCTTCTAAAGCTCTCACTATTTTCAGATGCACTGCACAGTTTTGAGAGATGGTCTACCCAGGGCATCCTTAGTAATCAAATTTGTCTCTCTTCTCAGGATAAGCATGAAAAAAACTGCCACAGAAATTAAGTGAAAAGATGAAACTCAGAGCTTCCCTGAAAACTCCAGAGCGCAATTCTGGAATCACAACTGGGTTGTGGATTGAGGATGTGGATGAGGATGTGGAGTGGCTGGGTGATGAATATAATAGATTTGTGGGCTATTTCCAGATCTCATAGTACTGACTGATACTTGCAGGTGAAGCCTTCCCTGCTCAGCTCTGGCAGTGAGTTTCCTCAGATGCAGTTACACTTTTGGCTCTGTGAGAGCAGAGACACTTATTAAAAACCTGCCACTTAATAAAAGAGGAATGTGAAAGCTGTACAGTGCCAAGAGATTGTTCGGTGTTATCTTGCTGTATTTTCTGGAGAAGTTATGAACACACTCAAGCTATCTAACACTGCTTAGATCATCTTCCTGCTGGAAATTACTCAGGCAATCGTACAATAAAACCTTCACTTAAAGCATTATCTAGAGATTTTTGCCTCACCCTCTTCAAAGATAACTAAAAGTAAATAGTTATTGCCACATATCAGATGTTATCCCACATTTCCCACCAACAGACATTGTATATAATTGCAGGGCTAAAGATTTTCCTTTTCCTCTTTTCTTCTTAATATATTTCGCATACTTATGTAATGCTTTTAATAACCAACCCCTCCTTCTCCTGTAGAAACGCGAGACAGAAAAGATGACAGAGAAATAAAAGGGGAAATGCATGTAATTTCTGTCATCTTCTAAACGGAGAGCATTTTCATTAAACCCGACAGGCTGTCAGCTGTGACAAAGCTGAAGTGTTGAGTGTTCTGCCTTCTGTACTTCAAAAAGTGTTTAGAAAAGCACAAGGATGGGACAGACAAGCTCCCACTGCCCTGTTGATCCAGGGGAGGGCTTTCCTCTTGAGGCACATTTAATTTAATCGCCCCTGCTTTGCTCTAATGAAGTCTAATTTTTTTGACTCACCTACTTAATATGCCAAATAAAGATTTTCTAAAGTGAAAAATCCTTTCAGATCAACTGAAGCTTTTTGTTTTTTTGGCTGTTAGCAGGCTTCAAGAGAGGAAGGAAGAGAAGCCTCCTTCACAACAATTTAAAAAAACGCTGTCAAAATATAGCTCATAATTCCCATTTATTATTCCTCCTCAGTAGTGTTTGTATTAATGCCTTGAATACTTGATTATAATAATTTCAGCATCCGATTTTCAAAGATGTTGAAATCTCTTTTGGCTTTCAATGCTTGATGCCTTTGAAAACCTGGTTCAATATCTGGAATGTGTGTCTCATTCAAAGACTTCAAAGGCTTTCAAGAACCCTCACTATCTCTTGCCTTGGTAGTGTGGGCAAGCATAGTAATATATTACCATTTAAAATAGTATTTAAGCTTATTTAAAAATAGAATTTAAACCCAAGGGCCAGGTTGGATGGGGCTCTGAGCAACCTGGTCTAGTGGAAGGTGTCCCTGCCCATGGCAAGGGCTTTGAATTAGGTGTTCTTTAAGGTCCCTTCCAAGCCAAAGCATTTTATGATTTAAAAAAAATTTAAATTCTTTACTGAGAAGAGGCTCTCTGAGTTACACAGATTCACACAATTCATAGAAGTCAGTGGAAAAACAGAGTATGGAACCCGTAACTCTTTCCCCGACATCCAACATAATACATAACTTTGCCTCACTGGGAGACTGAAAACAAAATAGATAGATCCAAGGACTAGAAAGACCATTAGGGTAATTTATTGTCATCTTCCATCCTTTTGCCATTAACTCCTGCCCAAGTCCATATCTGAAAGTTACACTATAGTTTTTTTAAAAAGATGTTAGTCATGATTAAAGATTTCTTGTAAGTGAAGAGCATGTGATAGCCCTGGGTAAATTATTCCAATTCTTGCTTTTGAAAATTAGTGTATTGTTTGGGTCCACCTGTCTTTGCCCCAGTTATTGGATCTTACTGTGCCTTCATTAAAGATTTCCTCCGCAGCCAGAAATCTTCTGCCCATGTAAGTTCTTACAGAACACGAGGAAATTACCTCTTATACCATCTTTCTCCTTAATAAGTTATACAGATTGAACTTCCTAAATCATTTACTGTGAATTATTCATGTCTTGAAATATTCCTGTAGTTTTTTGCTCAACACCTTAACAACTTTTTCAAGTTCCTTTTCAAGCTTGGATCATGCACATAAATTCACTGATGGTTCTGGTTGTGTAGTGAATGCAAAATGTCACCGTTTTCCTCTGTGCAAATTTTTTTTCCACAAACCCTTCCAGTAATGGAACCCATCATGGAAAATTGTGATTTCCTTTTCAGAATCATGGGCTTAGAGATTTCCCTCCTTCGGTGGATGTGATCTCTCACCTGTCTGTCCTAAAACTGGAATTATTGGTATGAAATGCTCAAATCAAACCTCAGTGTTCAAATCAAACCTCTTTAACACAACTCACCAAGCCATTGTGTCATTTTTGGCCATGACACCAATATTTTAACAGTTTGCATATTTTGCCAACAGCTTTCCTTAACAAAATTGCGTTCTTTAATTGAAAATCTAAATTCATGTCTTCATCGGAGATATTAGCAAACCACTTGGTTTGGAGATAAAGAGATGGACCCCAAAGACATGGGTCCTGCTCTCTAAAGAAAACAAACGGGGAGGAAGTGGAGGGAACTGGGTCATATCTAGGCTTGACCAAGGGCCCCAAAACCCACAACATTTTTGAAACACACCCCTCATTTCACTATCTGCTGACCAGTGCCCTAAATAACCTACTGACTTCATTGAAATTGAGTGGCGTTAGCAAATCATGTGTTCGTTTCTCTAAGTGAGAAGAGGTCACATTAACAATTGTGAAATTGCTCTTATGTAAGGTTTTAATGCTTTCCATTAGACTGTATAATATTAGAGATTAAAATAAAATTCTGTTTAGGTTTCCTGTGTGAGATTGTTCTCATGTATAATTCATAAGAAAATGTGAACACTTTCCTGTTGAATTAGCGCATCATATTCTTGTATGAAAATAAGAATATTTTAAAATCACAATGTTAATTATTCTTTTATCATGCCCTTTTCCCCCAGCATGCTGGTAGTCTTTAAATAGGGGTAATGTTACCCTCAAGATGATTTAAAAAATCATATTTGATTTTTCCTTTGTTGGAAACACATCTAACGGCGTTGTGTTATTGCAGCCTAAATTGGGTTGATCGAAATTAAGAGAACAGATGGCTGTTCTAATCGTGTGCCAAATGATAATATAGAACAAATAAACTCTTGTCAGTGGTACTCGTCACCTCCACTGGATAGAATTGCTTCTGCTAAGCAAGTTTCCAGTGTGACCTGTGCATGGAAGGGGAGAGAACTCCCCACAGAGCCAAAGGGGACAGAAACCTCTAACTCAGTTTTATGGCACTGCTACATCATCCTCTGACAAACCAATCTGCTCCTCAGAGCATGGGAAATGTGCTAGAGCCTGCTTCAACTGTGCCCTGCAGTCACAGTCCTGAAAATGCTTTTGATACCCAGCCCAAAGATTAGATGAGGAAGGGAGATGTGGAGGGAACGGTAAGGATTTCGCTTTTTGAGTGTCACTCACTCAATGTACTCAGCCTTCATGAGATACCTTGAGAGGCCACTGTGACTCATTTACTGAGAGAAAAATTCAGTGGCAAAGTTCCTGAAGTGCCACCATAGTACAATGTTACTCATGAGGAATCAAGGTGTTTGATATTCCTATTTTCTCCTGACACAAGGAAAGAAAAAAACATAAAATCCATAGGAAGTCTTGTTGTCCAAGGTGAGGGAGGCTGCTGTCATATTCAATCTGTTACCCCAGGCTCCTCAAAGCTCAAAGACGTGTCTTATCATAAGACCAAGCTTACAGGTCTGAAGTTTCCTTCAGTTCCAAAGCAGTTGGTTTTCCCTTTCCATTCTGTTTTGTTGTTTGTTGTGGGGTTTTTTCCCATCAGAATTAAATTTGAGAATTTATAAAACAAGCCATGAGATGTTTTCTATTTTATTTAGACACATAATCTGTTTAGTCTTCAGTAAAGAATAACTATCTCTCTGCAAAGCTTTCTGCAGATTCATAAATATTTCCAGTCCTATGACCTGATATGGTTCCAGTTGTAACACAGATGGATTTGCAACTTGGCAAATTTTTTGTAGCGCTGACAGCTCAAAGCTAAGACATTATTTCTTATATCATCATTTTTTACCCTCCCTCACCTCCTCTACTTCAGTAGGGCACAAGGAGCACCTGTTTTGGTGGCAGCTCAGTCTGAATCAGGGTAAATTATAATTAAACCTGTTACTAATCAATCATTCTGCCTCTCAGTCAGTGGAATTCAGATCTGCTCAAAGTCCAGGAGGCCCAACCCAGCCACCATCACCATGGCTCTAAAACACCAAGCAAAGTCATGGAATATTTTCCACTCAATTCTTCAAAGTAGGAAATATTAAAGGAGAAAACAGTCAACAACAACAAAAAATTGCTGTTATTTTGGCATCTCTATCTCTAAAGAATATCAGGGACCAGCAATGTCTTTCTGCATCTTTCCAAAGAAAATGGATCTAGAGAAATTTAGATGCTGTGGTGTTTGCTCCATTCCAAAATGTCTCTCTGTTTCACAAAGAGGGATTTTGCCATAGCTGTAGTTTTCCAGACTTCCCTTGATGTTTGGCATGAATTTTTACTACCTAAGACAACAAACCTGCCTGTTTCTTGCCTATAGAACCATAATTGGAAGAGAAGAGGAGATAGAAAGAAAGAAAAAGAAATGAAGAAAGAAAAAAGGGAAGAAAACAAGGAAAAAGTAAAAAAAAAAAAGAAAATAAAGGAAAGAAGAAAAAAAAGACAGAAAGTGAAAAAAGGGACTGATCAAAATAAAGTTCCAGTTTTGGCTTTGTAAACTGAGCTGAGAGAGATTGTCTGCTGAGTCAATTACAGCTTTAAATAGGAACAAGAGTTGTGATTCCCTGTTGGTTTCTCATTGAGACAGGGTGAGGCCTGAGCCCAGTGCTCCAAAATCAAGCAGGTCCTGAGTGCTGCTGGTAGCTGCATTCATGGTTTATCTGCTTTAAATTTAACAGTACCATGAGTTTGTTTGTGCATCTGTAATCTCAAAATAAGGAAAGACATTATGCTCTTATATGTGCAGTGCTATAATTTTCTGAATGAGTTTGGCCATTTTGAAAATGAGATTGTAAATTACCCCAATCAGAACATATTTTATTGCCCCTCTGTGTTTCTGAGACTGCAGAAATGTATTTCCAATTACCAATGCCAATTGCCCACACCAATTCCACTTATATTACATATGCAATCTTCAAGTTTTGTAAAGGAGGCATAAACATGTTTGTTTGGTTTGGTTTGGTGGAGTTTTTTTTCAAATAAGGCATAACTAGATGCAGGAGCTGTGTTTTTGTGTACACAGACTAGGTAATGTTAATGGTTACTATTCCATTATTGAATAGTATAGACCTGATTGATCACACAATGTTTTTATTTAATTGTTCCCCCTCTTAATCTTTGATGAATTTATTAGGCATGAGCAGCTGCAGTTCTCTACCTGCTGTTGTTAACTGTCATCCTCCAGAATATTAAATAAAACTGCCATAATCTTTAATACCTCAGTTTTAGATGATTTGAGTGCCTGCAAACATTGCTGTAGAAGCTGCTTTCCTCATTTCAGCTAGGAAGCAAGCAGATAATTTTAAATCACCAGCTAGTTTTAGGGGCTCTGATTAAAGAGGATTCAGCTTTGCCCATGATATATGGAGCTGTCTGGAGGATTAAAATCTTTTTCCTCAGGCTTTTACTGGTACATCCCACATAAATAAATAGCCTGGAGCTGACCAGTGGCTTAGCACAAATAAACTTATGCTCTGCTCTTTATATCATCAAGGAACATAACCCATCTCCCCTCCTATCTGCATGTCAATTTAACCACAAGCTCATTAGTTAAAGAGAAAACCTCCATCTCCTCTGGCCTGAACAGCAGCTGCTTTATGTCACCACCATCAAAAGTGCACCTTAACAGTTTTGGAGCTTTGAAGTCATTGTATTTCCAGAATATAAACTGTTATGGACAATATGATCAGAATAAATCACAGCCCTGCAGACACAGAATTCCAACAGCAGCAGAATTGTTTTGACTAAATGCAAACAGCCAATATTATCCCACAGTAATTACAGCAGCTGCAACTCTCTGGCCTCACATGTTTAACCACGTTTATTCTGCAGGTAACTGTGGAGGTAATGGAGCATCTCAACCTGAAGAAACAGTTTTATGAGAAATTTATCGCAGTACCCACTCCCTTCCATGAGAAGATCTATTCAAAGCTCCCCAAGACACCTGAGCAGTCGAAATTTTTATTTAAAGCATGTGCAGTAGCAGAGACAAAGCTTCACATGGTACATTCTAGTGCAGTATTTTTATTTGGAGCATGCAAAATGAGGGAAAGTGAAACAGGTTAATTTGGTTTTAGGGTAATGACATGGGAAGGAATTAATATCTTCCTCGCTCAATTTGAAAAACTAAACCTATGTTTGGATAAAAAATTATTCAGAATATTCACTGCAAGAGAAAGTAGCTCCACTAGGAATTAGAGATAAAATAAATAATTTCCCCTGGAGACTCTTGGCCGGTCTAGTGGGAAAAGAATTCAATGTTCAGTGAATAATTTTAAAAATGAAGAAGAAAAGCTGCTAATGATGTGCATTTCTATCTTTTTGAACAATACAATAGTGTTAAGTCTATGGTGTTGCTTTTCAACAGCTCTATAAAAATTAAAATAATTTTTACAATTTCCCCTCACTATACCCATTTTTCCTCTACTTTTCCCTCTGTCATGCACACTAATTTCTACTTTCAACATAACCAGCTCTCATATGATGGGACCGTACCTCTGCCTCGTCTTTACCCTTCCACACAGGCACAGAACTCCATGTCGTGAATTTTTTGTATTTAACTTCTTTCAGCTCTCACTACCACTCACACACCTACCATTTAAAAAAAAAATTGTCTCCTGATGAGCTATTCCCATATTTGGGACTCAGTACACATTTTCCTCAGTATGGAAGCATACAAAACCATTTGTACTCAGTGCTGCTTCAGAGCAACTGATGAAGCTGAAAACATAAAAATAGTAAGAGCAGATGTAAAGACTGTTCTATAGCATAAAATGAAACAGAAGAACTCCTGCAGCCCCTGATCCAATGAAATTATTCCACAAAGGAAATATTAGAAAAGCAGCATTTAAGTATTACACAAGTCACATGTATTATCAACATTGCTGGAAGAAAAAAAATAACCCATACTGATTTTATATTGAAATAACTGCGAGCAATTCCTGAGAATCTATTTGCAGTCTGAATTCCATCAGCATGTGGGGATTTAGCAGACCTCATTTTTTATAGGTTACAAAGTTTTATAATTCTTGCAACTTCTCAATAAACAGAAACACTTTGAACAAGAGTTATAACAGTGTGAATAGATGTGGTTATCACACCATTAATTTTCTGTTTGCTGACATCTTTGTCAAACTAACTTTATAACAATGAAGAGGGTTCAGTAAATATAACTTTTCAGCAAGGAGTAAATTCACAGTGTGATTTATGCTGAGCATCAACTCAAGATTGGGGGATATTTCAATTTATCTTCATTTCAAAGATCTATGTGAGATAAAACTAGGAAGGATGTGTAATTCCACACCATCTCATAAAGATTACTGTGATTCTGTACTATTACTTTCCTGAGACTGGAAGCACAAAGAAAATATCATTACAGACACAACAAGCATCAGGCCTTTAGAATAAGTGTAAGTATTTTATGGGTTTTTTATTTCCTTCTCTGAACTGCTCAGAGAATCATGACTTGGAAGCCTGTCCAAATATCAGGATGATTATGCAAATATGCCCAAATACATTCCTAAGATAATTTTAATCATTTGCCTATTTCTATTTGATTGGGAAATTGAAGCACAGTGAAGCAAATCAATTTGCCTAACTTTTTATCTTGTGAGTTTGTGGCAGAATTGGGAATCCCAGTTCTGGGTTTTGAGCACCCAAACATCTTTTCTTACCCCTCGTTTTACCTGAAGACCCACCAGATTGGATTCAATTCTTTATGGGAGTGCACAACAAGGGCACAGTTTGGATGTGCAAATCTCTGTGTATGAGCTAAATATTATTATTGTTGTTCTCTTTTCATTGTCAGAATGTTCACCAGTGGGCTGGACATGTTTTGTTTGCACCAGTGCTCATTTTCTGTGAAGACCTCAGAATAAATTATTTTTAAAATACAGCCTTTGGCCAGATTAATGTTTCAGGCAAGCTGTGTTAAACATTTTTCCACTTTTTCTGAGCTTTCCATGTACTTACGGATGCAATTAGTTCTACAAATGATTTAAAGCATCTATTTTGTTAATGCTTGGATTTGTTTTAGGGTTGCATTGCAGCATTTGTTAAGCAACTAGAGCCTATAATGTGTTCTGTTGTGTCTTTCAAATGATAAATGTTACGGAAACAGAGGTGCTTTAGGAAAAAAAGGGGCAAACTCATATTCTGCGTATGGGACTTTAGGCCGAGTGTCGCACAAAGCATTTTTTCCACTTCCAAAACTTATTTTTTTTCAGGAAGTGTAGCCCTAGATTATAAAAACCACAAAATAAATACGTCCAAGCAGACAAAGACCCGCGCTGCCTGGACCCTAAGCACTTTCCCTGAGCAGTCAAACTCTTTCTTTCTCTCCACAGGCCATTAAAGAACGTATGGGGTCATAGAGGGACCTTGCCTGCACCATATGACATTAGCACAGATGGCCTTGACCATGCTAATGACATTTCCACGTGAAGATCCATATCATTGACATTTCTTGCAATCCCAGAAGCTGCAAGCAGCATGAAGTTGCCTAAACAGGATTGACCTGACAGAAAAGCCTCCACATGTACAGCACATTCCGACCACCCAAGGCATTCAGAGTAGCATTCCCAGCATAAGTCAGACACATTCACATCCTCTGGCACCGCTGGAGATGGAGAACAATGGCCAGAAGTGTGCATGGAGTCACCACCAGGGCCATCCAAAGCACTGTGGGAAGCAGGTCCAGGGAGGTGATTCTCCTCTCTACTCTGTTCTCATGAAATCCCACCCAGATCGCTGTGTCCAGTTCTGCTGTCCCAACACAAGAAGGACATGGAACTGTTGGAGCAAGCCCAGAGGAGGCCACGAGGTTGATAAGGGGCCTGGGGCACCTCCCCAGTGAAAACAGGCTGGGAGAGTGAGAAGTGTTCAGCCTTGAGAAGTGAAGGTTGTGTGGAGACCTCAGAGCAACTTGCAGTGTCTGAAGGGGGTACAAGGAGGCTGGAGAGGGACAATTCATCAGAAACTGGAGTGACAGGACAAGGGGAATGGGTTCCAACTGAAAGAGGGGGAATTTAGGTCAGATATATGGAAGAAATGTTTTGCTGTGAGGGTGGTGAGGCCCTGGCACAGGGTGCCCTGAGCAACTGTGGCTGCCCCATCCCTGGAAGTGTCCAAGGCCAGGCTGGACAGGACTTGAAGCAACTTGGGATAGTGGAAGGTGTCCCTGCCAAAGCAGGAGGTGGATTCAGATGATCTTTCAGATCTCTTCCAATCCAAACCATTCTATGAGTATCACAAGGACATAAAATGCACTTTAAAGAAAAGGATCACTATGAAGCCTGTGAACCACATATATGTGTCCTGTTTAAGCCATCAGACCATGGCCTCAAAGGGATTGAAAATCATGTTCCAGTCGTCTGTTCTTCTTATCTGTGTTTGTCAGATCCCTAAAAAGAGATGTGACTCTCTGCAAGTGGTGTTTCCAATGCATAAGGTCTGTAAATACTCTTTTTTGGACAAATTAATCTGAAGTAAGGATATTCACCCAGTTTGCTTCGATGTACTTCTTTCTCCTGAGAAAACACAGCACAGTTTTGACATTTTACAGAAGTATTCAAAAAATGCTGGTGTCTCTTAGATAAGAACATTTAAAAATAATTATCCCTATTTTTCAAAACTAGGCAGTGGAAAAGTAATGAAGAAAAAGCTCTGAACTAAAACTACTTTTCTTCTCTTTCCCTGATACTCAGCTTTAATCTGGGTATACTCTTTTATGCAGTCCATGGCTTAGGGATGTGAACAGCCATAAATGAATCTTAAAAAAGAAAATTAACGTGGCAAAATCTGACAGCTGTATGGCATTTATTCTAAGCAAATTCTGCATTGGTTCAATCTCTTGAGCAACTGTTATTTGGGTCAACATTATTGCTTTCATAGTTCACAGTCTTTATCTCCTGGGAGAAAGCCAATTTTTTTCTTCACTCCAATCCTCTTAGGCAGAGCCCCAAGAGTCTGTATCACTGACCTGAGGATTTGCATCCTACACCATGTCCATGGTTGGGACACACTATCTCCCTCCCTGGAGCATTTCCATTAAAAAGGTGGAACACACATCCAATCCCTATAAATTGAGCCTCGTGGACTTTTTTAATTCTTTGTGGTGCAAAGGGAGCATTGTACAAAGCACAGCACGCTGCAGAGCAAAGACCACAGAAGATAGGAGGAAATAAATAAATAAATAACATCCCAAAGATCCAAAAGTCAATACAACGTGTTTCATTTCCTTTTTCTTTCTGACAGGAGCTCTGGCCCCAGAGCCTGGTCAGGGGCAGCTCAATAATAATGATCTAAGGCTGGTCTTCAATAGAGACTCAACAGCTGACAGCTCTTCTGTTCAAATTGACAAGGGCACAAAGAAAGGCTTGAATAATTAATTGTGAATGGTTGGATGTGATTTGATTGTGTCACCAACCTGTTATATCAACTTGCTTTCACCTAATCTTTCAAAATGAGATATTAAAGCTGAAACTCTACTATGCTTTTTTCTTATTACCTGGTTGTCTCTTGCTCTGTGGCAGAGCTGGCAGAATGTGCCCTTCATGGGATGGAAGGTGGTGAAGGAGAGCCCTGAACTCCCTTGAGTGTCTAGGACTGCACTACAAGCCTGCCTGGTCTCTATAAAAAGTACTTTTAATTCCTATTATGCAGATGCAGCCATCAGAAAAATAAAAAGCAGGGATGGGAAAAGAAAGTGGCATCAGGAAAGGTAGCAGCTCTTCACTAACTAACTTATTCTTACTGTAAAAAAACCCCACAACCAAACTGAAGGAAAAAACAACAAAACAAAACAAAAAAACCCCCAGCTAGCCAAAAAGACCCAAACCAAACCAAACCAAACCAAACCAAACCAAACCAAACCAAACCAAACCAAACCAAACCAAACCAAACCTAAAAACCCCCAAAAACAAACCAACAAAAAACCCACCCCCTAAAAAAAAATTTAAAGCCCAACACCTTTCTCACTTAATTTCTGAGACACTTTTTAGCTAACTTTTCCAAGAGCAATTTCCCACTTAAATAGAAACTGCAGACACCTGAACATTCAGAGCCAAGTTGAACGATGAACACCATCTCAAACATAATCTGCATTTATTTTTAATAGGGACATAATATGTTAACATGCATGGCTTCAGCATTGTCTTCTAGCTCAGATGCTGCTTTCTCAGCAACCCTCAAGTATAGGTGGCACAATAAATCTTTGTTTAACTCATTCACCACGCTTGGGTGACAGAAAGAGTGGGTGTCCAATAATTTCTGGTTGCTAAAGTTCTTTTAATAAGAGAAGGAAAAAGCACCATTTTAAGCTGCCCAAGGTTTTTAAATGCGTAGTTAAATGCTGATTCTGTGTTTTGAAGGACTATTTGCTGCAGTGAGCTGTGGTTGCAGTGATAAACTGCACCTTGGGACACTGAGAATCTCCCAGTGATTAATAAAAAGCATTTTCTGTGAGACTTAGGCTTCTCTCTCGCCTTATTCAGAAAAAAATTCTCACAGAGTTTTACTGTGTATGGAAAGACTGACTGACTAAGGAGTGCATATTTCAAACTTTGTTTGATAGCTCACCTTCTCAACAACAACCACCACTTAAATTAAAGAATGTAATTGTCAGGACAGTCCTGATCATCTCCCTGTGTTCTAGTCCCAGCCCAACACTGCACCACAGCACGTGGTCTATAGAACTGAAAGAGTCTCCAGTGCTTAATTACAAGAAAAAACCTGTCTCTGTAATATATGGCTCATGTTTAAGGTCAGCACTCGCTCTTAAAACACAGTAAGTTTTGAAGAAGAAATTGGGATACATAGAACATTAATAAGATGATAAAATTTTAAATTATCTTAATTCTTCCTTTCAAACAAATAATACTCTGTGGAGAGGCATCACCTGTGTCCTGTCAGACTGTACCCCATGGTATATATTGGGGTTGCTGAAAAAAGTGTTTTCCAACACTTTTAGGAGCAAGTTTTCCTTAGACTATAACCTCTGTTAAACATTTATACATTAATCTTTATTTTTATGTAGGAAAATATCCCATATATGCATGTGTGCACATGCATGTCCTCGTCCTGCAGGTGATAAATAATAGAAGGTCCCTCTTTATGATAAATTATGGATGAGATGTATAATATATGAATTAAAGTTAACAGCGGGAAAAATCATTCACACACAAGAAGCGGGGGGAGGAACTAAACCCTGCAAGAGAGAGGTGGCAAACAATTAACATTTTAGCTCAGGAAAGCAGATCTGAGGAGACCATAACTGTGCAGCTTTCTCTGCTCTGTTTATGGAAACATTCTTCTACCAAAGGAACTAGGAAAAAAATAAATACGAAAAAAAGTAAATATCACTTCACTGATATTCTATTGAGAGTTTGGCAGGTTCAAGGAAGAGCTGCAGAAATGATTCAAGAGATGGCAGCCTAGGAGACAAAGACCTTAAGATGTGAAAAAGGAGCTGATAAAGAGAAATAACAACTGCCTGAAAGGTGAGGGAGAAGACTTTTAAGTTATCAGGTTCATAACTTCATACCCTATCAGAAAGTGAAAACGGAATTGATTGAGCATAGGCAGAAGATGGAAAATTCAAGCAACAGGGTATTCACAAAAAATATCACAGTTCATGCAGGAATTAAAAATTGGATACAGGAACTCTCTGGTAAATTCCAAGCAGAAATATGGGAGGTTAAAACAGTTTAAAAGGTTCTTTAGGAAAAAAAAAAGAGAGCAGGACATTTGTCTTTCCTATAAGAATTTCCACACAGTGATGAACTTGCACGGAACAAGAATTGCTCTCAACAGATGCTGGTAGCCTGATTCAAGCATCACATGAACCAACCTCCAAAAAAATTTGAGATTTAGAGGAATCAGGATAAGAAATGTATGTTAATTTTAGGTCTAGATCAGTCTTCCTCCTAATTTATGAAATTCCTGTTTTCAGTCTGGATTAGGACCTAATCTGTGTTACAAAATTAGTAGAGGTACTTATGATTTCCTACAATTTCATTTTTTAAGAATTACAAAAGCATAAATTCTCTTTTTTTTTCAACTTAAAAGTAATTCTCATGCTAATATAAAGCTATATTTTGTTTATTTTTTCACACTGGTCTACTTCACTTTTTTTTTTTTTTTTGAAGTGGTCACAGATGTTTCTTTAAGAACATGTACCAAACTACAATAAAAAAAAAAAAGAAGTGCTTTGTGCTTAATTCCTTTTCTCTAAAGCATCCTTGATGTTTTCTGTGAATATTAATTCCTAGCATTGGCCCAGAATGTGGGAAATTTTAATTTTGAAATGATGAAATCACTCCTTTATTTTTGGTCCTTGTTCTGATGTCATAAATCTGAGAAGGAAAACATTTTGTAGTACTGTTTCTAGCTCAGAGGTTAAAATTAGTCTGAAATTTCGCTTACTATTTATCTCAAGTAACTGACTGTACAGTGACCATTTTCTAAAAATTATATAAAAGTCCATCAATTTGAAGGGATGCAGAAAGAGAGGACTATGGATGTTTTGATGGATCGTGGGACAACTCTGAGCTACCAGTGAGACACAGTCATGAAAGAACCTAATAGGATTCTAAGATAAAACATAAAGCAGTAGCACCATTAAATAAGATAAGAGCTCATCTAGGATATCATCTGTAATCCAGGATAATTTCTTCACACAGGAGACCTCAAACAGGAATTAAAAATCAGATCTATAAGTGCTTACAGAAAAAAAAAGAGCCTATTTCTTAGGGAGACCCTTAAAAATTTAGTTTATTTCTGCTGCCAAAATAAATGTAGCAATAAATATGTCAATAATAATATTACAGTGAATAACAAAATACATATGTTTGGGTATATACACCAGGGAGGGAGAGGAGAATTGTTCAATTTAAAGAGCATTACTGGAATGAGATTTAATGGCTTTGAGTTATCCATTAATAAAACTTAGTCTAGACAATTGGAGGAGATTAGAAGATTGGAAGATGGAGAGTGTCCCAAACAGAACATGGGGAAATCTGCTTGTCCCAAGATGGAGCCTGGACAGAATTGGCAGTGACTGTGTAACACAGTCTGGGACTCTGGGAAGTTTTGGGCATTGAATTCAAGCAAAAAAAATTCTATTTGTTAAGGTTTCTCAGAACACATCACATTTTGTTGATCCTTTGATTAAGATCTGATCATAAATTGTAGAGTTTAGGAAATTTGTGTCCACCAGGCTCTTCTCTGGTGTATCTATTTTCTTCTGAGCACAGAGCAGGCTGCTTCCCCTTGCCGGGCAGAAAACAGCAACATTCTAAGTGCAAAGGCTTAGAAAAACCTAAATTGCTTAATTGGCATCTGTTGTTTGCATGCTCAGGATTATGAAACGCCTCCTAATTTGGGAATAATAAAGAATGATGGTACCAACCAGACTGGCAAGGTTCAGGGGCTATTTTACTTTTCTCTGGGCCACTTGGGAGTTTATTTATGAGAGCTGTCCTGCCATGGAATTTATAGGATGTCAGTTTTTCATCCCTTCCCTTCATTGTGTCATATTGTTTTGAGCAGGTTGTTTTGGTTTGTTGTTTCTTGGCTGTTGGTTTGTTGGTTTTTTCCTGAATTTAGATTCTGTACAGCAAAAGTTTCAAGATTAGTTGAGGGAGAGCTTAGGGAGTGCTTTTAGTTTTGTGGGTTTTTTTGGAGATTAAGAATAGATGTTCTGTGAACTCTTCAGAGTGTGTATTTATGTTCATGGAACTGAACTTGATGACCCAGGTCACCCTTTTCCTAAATTCTAATGGAAGCTGCAGTTATTTGTTGCTTTTATGTCCCCATTTCAACTGAGTTTCTGAACGTTTCACAGCTGGGAATAAAGCAAAAGATCAATTTTCTTTTTTCTTGTGAGGATTTTCTCTTTTTTTTCCTCCTCAGCTCTGTGCAAGGAATCACAAGGACAAAACCCTTTTGGAACCTGGTTGAGGAGCTTCACTTCCTCACAGAAAAATTGAATGTCTAATTTGGCATGGTTCTTGCATTTATTTGCAGTAGGTTACCAGTGATGCACTCTGAAGATAGAAAATTAAACCATTTGGTACTTCTTGAAAATAAGATCTTCACATGAAGACTGTACTGTGAAGTCTATGCACAAGGAGGATTATAAAAATCTCTGTTCCTGCCTTACATCATGCTTTGCAAAACTACAGGATTTGTCAATGCACACACAAAAAAAGGCCTGTACACAGTGAAAACCACTGGGTTTTTTTCTAATTTACACCTTGGATACTGTGGTTACTTTTGTCACAGTGTCACTGCTAAAAAAGCCACCACAATATTTCTGCTGGTCACTGTTGTTAGTACAGGTGTCTTGATATTGGTTAGTAATGACAAGTGCCACTGCATCTGCTGGAAGTGCAGGCAAACACCAGATGAAGCAGAAATTAATGAATCTCATCATCACCAAAAGGTGAGTGTGAACCTCAGGAAAATACAAATGCAACAAAACACAGGTTTGTCATTCAAGTTTTCTTGGAGCTGAAGAGACATAGAGCATGTGTAAAATAATATCATATTTATCCAGAAAAACCAATAACAAGCATTGGCATGGGTGATTCTGAAGTTTCACAAGGGATTCCTGGACAATATTTGTTGGTCTTGCCTCACACCCAAAAAAATATTCACAATCATTTCCCTGAGAGCTGAAATCTACAGTGGACCCAGGGAATCTACAGGAGGCCTTTGCTCTGGAAGAAGACAATCCTGCATTCCCAGAATCATCAGAACAAAGCTACAAAATATGCAAAATGGATGGTCATAAAAAGATTTAAATCCTGTAAGGTGCTGGACAGAATTAATGTGTGATGTCCCAGCAGTCCATCCTCTGAATAAATTGGGGACAATAATGACTCAGAGAGCTCAGTCATCTCCTGCTCATTTTAAAGACAGAAAATGGCACAACTGTTCACAGGTGAGTAAATAATAGACCTCACTCAAAGACAATGCTCTGGTTTCCTGATCACTTAGAAAATCCTGAATATTAGAAATGAAAATGTTATTACCTGTTGTAAATAACCCCAAAGCTCCTTTGCACTGGGAGCCTGAGCACTGTTCCCAAAACCATTCTTTGCAGGTCATAAAGTACCTGCAAATCTCTCTAATGTTGCTCCTGGCAACAGGGAACTTAAAAAGTAAAAACTAAGACTTTGTGAGAGCAAAGCAAGCTATGAAATGCATACAATTAAGTTGTTATCCTTTTGAGCATTATGACTTCTAAAAATCTTGTTTTAAGTATTACAAGTCATCCTGAAGCAGAGGCATTCAGAAGTCATTAATATTTTAAATACTCTTGACCTTGGATTTCTAGAGAAGCCGCTGACCTAGTTCAGTCTGGTTTTTCAGCTACTCCAAGAAGTTTTGTAACTGAATAGAAAAAGAGAAAAAGCTCTTTCCAGATCTCAGGAGAGAGAAGAGAGAGGGTGTGGATCCTTTTAAGGGATGATGGACATCCACAAGCTGTACCACCCGCCCCTACAGGACAGGGATATGAAAAATCTTGCAAGTGTTGTACCCACAGACAAGGAGCAGAAACTAGAGACAATTCCTCAACACCCTGCTGTGGGTAATACTACTTTGATTGTACATTCCTTAATATTAGTCATGAATCGGGATTTAGCATGTAATTATAAACAGAATTGGATCCTAGAAGAATCCATAAGTAGCATTCAAATCTCAAATCAAAAATTACAATTATTCCTTGCCTAGATTAAGTTTATTTTGTTTCTCTTTCTTCTTGGCACTGGGATTATCTTGACTAAGTCTGCCATTCTGTAATTTCTTTTGATTTTTTGCTTTTTCCTATGCTTTGCACTTACTGGGAAGGGGGGAAAGAATATTGGCATGTGCAAAGCAATTGACTGTGCAGGCTGATCATTTGCTAAGCATTATTAAAAGCTCCCTGAAATCACTCCAGTGCTTTGCCCTTTACAAGCCATCAGCCATCAATTCAGACCGTCAAATGCGATTACCAGCACTCCTCCTGAAGCTACTTCCAAGCCATTAGTCTGATCGAAAAGCTGTGTCTTTCTTTTCCTCCCAAGTGCATGTGAATCCACCAGACCAGTGCTCCTGTGTTTGTGTGGTGATTCATTACACCTCGGAATGGCATTTGTGGTGTTAAAACTCTAAGATGAGGCAGAATTCATTAAATTTTCAGAAATTGTCCTTATTTAAGGGAACTTTTTCAGAGATAGACTTGCATGTTCCTCTCTCTTCTCTGTGCCCATATCCATTATGTATTTAAAATGTTCTGCTGGTACGTGCAAATGAGATTTATTTGGAAAAGTACAATTAGACTGGAATGAAACTGTGCTATGAGTATCTACCAAACATCCTTTTTTCAAGGAGTATATTGTGGCTATTTGGCACTTCTGTCTCAGCAGGAGTGGATGAGATGACTCCTAGGTAAGACTCATCCACGGCCTTATGAAATCTGTTGTAGGAAAGTGGTAAATGCTTTATGTTTGCCTCAGATTGATTCTGGGAACTCAAGCTCAGCACATGCCCGGTTTCCTGCATAGAGGTGTAATTGAACTGAGGTGTTGACTCTCCTTCCAGCCCAGCCTTCACTCCAAGAACACACAAAATCACAAACAAACATCTCACAGAGAAATATCAACAACTATCGAGCTGAAATAGCCAGGACTAGCCACCAAACATAAATGTTGAAAGCTCAACAACCTGCACCTCCTTAATTTCATCCTGACTGAAAATGGAGGAAACTGAACGTTACATGAATGTTCCAATAGAAATTCAGCTCTCAGGCATGTTTCCATCTCCTCCTATTGTAAATTGAGCAAATGACCAACTCCTCATTCTTTTGTGTGGGCCATGTCTTTCATGTGGTTTCTCATTCTATAATTGGAACATAATGTGTCCAGATTATTTATCTTCACCTGATTGAGAAACCATAACAAATCCTCACAAAAGGAAGAGGTCCTGCAGCAACAAAAGCAGAAAAAAAGTCATTATAAATGCAAGGCAGCAAGATAGACAGGTAACTAGAAGATGCACCATTCCCTGCAAATAATTTATAACAAATCATTTATTTATCCAATTTCACTGTTTTTTCTGCTCACAATGCATTAGCAAGATCCCAGAGTCCTAGAACTGACTTTTTACTTGAAATTATTCATGATTTTTCCCCTTTAAAGATGAAAAGGTTTGTCTTCTTTCTTTTCAAAAAGATTTTACAAGGTTTGAAAATTACGTAGAGTTAAACTAGACAACTTTATTTGAGCTTTAGAGTGCTGAAAACTATCTAGATCTTAATTTTGTGGCACAATTATGCTTAACTACCTTGTTTTTCTTTTTTAAGGATACTTTTCCAAGCAAGATGCTGCAGTAATGCTATGGAAGTAGTTAAGATTTATTGCTCTTTGATTTTAAGCAAATTGGGTGTTTAAGTACCACGTATGTCTAAGTCAGTCCCATTACTCCTTGTCCTGTGACTACAGTTCCTGATGAAAAGTCCCTCTCCATTGGAAGTTGAAAGCCAGAGATGTTTTTCCCCCTGTTACTGACGACTTTTGCATCTGGTTCGACCAGAAGCTTGTCTTTTGCACTGAATTCCTTTTCTAATGAGAATGATAATCTCTTCTGCATGTGAATTTTCCCTTGCACAGTGGAATGGCTCTGAGAAACCCAGCAACAAGGTGTCTTCACTTTTGTCATACAGCACAGATGTTTTCCTAAAAGTCGTATTTCAAATAAGCAGGGATGGTTTTGGGAATCGTTTTGGAAGGACTTTGGACATTTGGAATATCCCCAGGGAGGAGACCCCAGAGCCTCTCTGGACAATCTGTTCAGGGCTGGGCCCTGCCCAGGGCAGAAGTTGTGCCTCCTGTGCAGGGGAATTGCTGGGCTCAGGCCCTGCCCCTTGCTCTGGTGCCATTGCTGGGCCCTGGAGCAGAGCCTGGGCCCTGCTCGGAGCCCTCCCTGCAGCCAGGGACAGCCAGGGACAGCCAGGGACAGACAGGGACAGCCAGGGACACACAGGGACACCCAGGGACAGCCAGGGACAGCCAGGGCTGAGGGCCCCTCTCAGCTGGGGCTCCTCTCGAGGCTGAGCAGCCCCAGCTCCCTCAGCCTTTCCTGGGCACGGAGATGCTCCAGGCCCTTCCTCAGCTGCGCAGCCTCCGCTGGCCCCGCTCCAGGAGCTCCCTGGCCCTGCTGTGCTGAGGAGCCAGAGCTGGACACGGCACCCCAGAGGTGCCCCCAGGGCTGGGCACAGGGGCAGGATCACCCCTGACCTGCTGGGAATGCTCTTCCCAATGCACCCAATCCGTATTTTTAACTTTCTTCAGCTGCGTAGTGCCAGACCCGAGTGACGCTCCAGTAGTTACAGCACCTGGTTAGGTGCTGACTTACAGCAGTAGATGGATGCAAATCCCCAGACTGAGTATTTGAGAACGCATTTAAACACAACCCCTTCGTGTGAGCAGCTATCACAGCTGCACCATATCATGGAGCATAGAACAGGCAATGCAGAGCCTGAAACAAAAGGTTCCTCTGCTCTGAAGATTCTCCTGAGAGCTGCGTAATAAAAATGACAAGGGCCGAGGACCTTTAGCAAAAGCTTAATCAGCAGTTTCTTTTATGAAGTAGTGTTAAAATCTGTTGCAAAATTAATGATTTTAGTTCCCCAACAATAGGATACCTTTAATCCTGCCTGTGGCATAAAATACTGCTTTTAACATTTTGACTTTCTGTCAGTATTAGAATACATATTAAATGACAGAAAATTCATTATGTGTTGCAATATAAATTAAGGGCAAAACCCCATCCAGATCAGACACCTTGTTCACTCAGATAACAGATAGCATATTCAGAAGTATTTCTTATATGATTTTGCATTTTTTAATCTACCCTTGATGCTTTCCTTTCTCTACTACATATACTAAGCTATGTGTATTTTACAAAGTACATATTTGCCAAACTTAATGCCTTTTCTTCAGAAATGCTGCTTATAAAGAGAAAGTGCATAAAGCACATATTAAATTGACACATGCTACCAGAGGGAAAGAGAAGAGGAAAGCCAGAAGGTCGTCTGAATTTTTACAGTCCTCCATAGCTTTTCATTTATTAGTTACCCAGACAATATAGGTTTTAAATAAACTAACCCTTGCTACAACATTTAAAAGACCCAAGGATCACGTTTTTTCAGAACTGGTACTCCAAAGTCGCTTTTTTTTCTGTCATAAAAAGACTGTCAGGTAGGACAACTGTTTTAAAGATTGTATCCTGAAAAGCAGCATTAAAGGTATGCAGCATGAATTGCTTTTACCTCCTTCTACCAAAAATACTATCATATTCCAAGATAACTGTGGCTGAAAATCTCAGAAGAAAATCCCCAGTCTTAGCACTGCACATGGTTAAGCAGAAATACATAAGAAATGGGATGCTGTGGGAATTTCAGAAGCTTAATATTTTAATTACAGAAGGTTTAATTTTTGGTACAAATATTTCTGAAGCCATCTCACTGGTGGGAAGACTGAAGCATTAACATGGCACAACTAGACAATCCATTTTGTTGTTGGGACTGAAAAGAAATGATTGATTTATTGATTACTACCTTTTGCAAAAGGATCCAGCTAGTATTTATACTGTTTTAATACATGTCCATTTCTGTATTTCCATCCATAAAAGAATTTATGAGCAATTGAAAGAATTTGCTATTTCAGTGCCTAACAGCTGGAATGATCTTCCTATTTTAAAATCAAAGTTTTAAAACCAAAGGCTGTAGTATTTCACTTACAGTAGTCCTAAACTTGAAATACACACTTATAAGTTGCATGTTTCATACTTGAGGGACTTCAAAAGTGATTTCAGAGTTGCTTTCAAAGCTGGATTGAAACACAAACCAACTAAATGACTTCAGGATTGGTAGTCCACCTGCACATTAAAGTATTACCTGTAGTTTAAGATATCTGGACTTCCACTGCCTTTGAACTTGTAGCTGCACAATTTTGCTGAGCCTGGAGATGAAGTTTTGCTGAGTGGTGAAGGATTTTAAGTTAGACTCAGCACATATGAACACAGTAAGTTGTTGGCTTGGGCACAAGAATTCAATTGCATGATGCCCAAAGCACAGGAAAAGCAAGGTCTGGACTACTTAGAATGATGCAGTGGTTTGGGTGGAAAGGGACCTTAAAGATCATCCAGTGCCACCCCTGCCATGGGCAGGGACACCTTCCACTGTCCCAGGCTGCTCCAAGCCCCAATGTCCAACCTGGCCTTGGACACTTCCAAGGGATGGAAGTATCCAAGGCCACAACTCTGAGCAATCTGTGCCAGGGCCTCACCATCCTCACAGAAAATAATTTCTTCCTAATATTTAATCTAAAACTACTTTCTGTCAGTTTGAAGCCATTCCCTGGCTCCTGGCCCTGCAGCCCTTGCAAATTGTCTCTCTCCATGGTTCCTGTGGGCTCCTTCAGGCCCTGCAAGGCCACACTGAGCTCACCCCAGAGCTTCTCCTCTCCAGGCTGAACAATGGCAGCTCTCGCAGCCTTTCCTCCCAGCAGAGCTGCTCCATCCCTCTGCTCATCCTGGTGCCTCCTCTGGGCTCTCTCCAGCAGCTCCACGTCCTCCCTGTGCTGGGCCCCAGGGCTGGGGCAGCTCTGCAGGTGGGGTCTCACCTGAGCACAGGGGCACAGGGACAGAGTCACCTCCCTACACTCCAGTTTAGGTAAATGTATGTATCAGTTTAGGTAAATGTATGTATTTTGGTTTATGTGTGTGTATATATGTTTTCTGCACTAGTTAAGCTCCCCTTTTCTCCAGTGACAAAGAGAACTTTGTGATTCACTTATTTAAAACTGAACCTTTCGCTGTGCTCTAAGATATACCCCAAAGAGGGTTGCTCGATTTACACTGAGTGTGTGAAGCTGCAGAGCTTCTTTCTCACTCAACACATTTTTGCGTAATTCCAGGTTCATTTCCATGACGAAAACGAGTCCTCTAAGCGCGTACAAGCCTGCACAAAACTGCATCTACCTAAATGCAGCACTGCACTTGGCAATCCCTGCAACCTCATTCATAATTCCAGCTGACATAACCAGTGTTCCTAGGGTGATGTATTTCTGATTAATGAGGCATTAGTTCTGTATCAGGTAGCAATTTCAGAATAGTCTATTTCCAATGAGTTATGAATATGACTTGATTATTACCATTTGACCTACTCTTGTGTTGAGATGATTTGTGGCTGCGTTTTCCCAGAGGACCCACCAAATGTCACTGCCTTGAAAAACCACCGTTATGTTCCAGTAATTAAATGGAGATTAAAAAAAATTGCATGGTAACCCTGGAATCTGGGCTTGGTATTCAGCAATCTGGAATATTTGTACACTTCCTTACAAGAGAATTTCCTTAACGTGAATGAAAATGAGCCACATAAAAATTCTGCAAGTGTTGACCTGATACAAAATACAGCTGCTTCTGTCTCCCAGACATTTGGAAAAATCAAGTTCTGTGCCTTACCCAATATGCACGTGGCAGTTAAAAAATAAAGCCATCATCAGGTACAGTCAACATGGGCTCACAAATTCTGTTCTATTCCCAGTCTAGGAAAGGACTGAACCCCAATGTAAATTTAAAAAAAAAACCCCAACAACCAACCAACAAACAACATAACCCTTTAACCTTTACATGGGAATCAGACACAGATAATTTATTATCCTGAGACCAACTAAACATTTTCCATCTGTCCCAAACTATAACTTGGCTAAAAGGTCTCTGATAAAAGTTAAAATAAGCAAGAATAGACTTATCTACATCCCGAGAAGGAATCTTTCTGGCATCTCCCACTCCTTGCTAGCTGGGACATAAACTAGTTGCCACAATTTTAATGACTTGTGCTGCTTTTTCTGATAATGAGGGGAATGGATTTGTTATCCTTTATTTATTATATCGTGACAAAATTAGCATTATTATTCCTTAAGGAGATATTCAGAGTTATATAGGCTTGAAAAACACAGAAGTCTTGAATTATGTGGTCAGTTAATGAGGAGACCGAGAAATAACACCAATAGCAATCTTGAATTTTTTGTATAATGCCAAGGTGCAAAATCATAGTTGAACATAAATTGTCATGTGGCATCTGTTAAAGAGAAGTCATTCTCCTTTTTAAAACTATGACAGAAATGAAGGATACCTTGATTTAAAATTCTTTTTGTCCTGTGACTTGCTGTGCCACTTGTCACACTATTTTTCAGAGTATTCTTTTTTTTCAAAAGAGTGTGAGAGCTTGACTGCTAACTTGGATGCTACTGAACTTCCCTTTCCTGCCAGTTTGATTATTCCACAACAAAAGACCATCCTTCAATTCACTGCTCTGTTTATTCTCAAGCAGACGGGCATCAAATGAAAACCTGGCACCCCAACTTCAGGAAAAATCAAGCGAACCTGCAAGCTAGAAAGAGATTTTCATCAGACACCACCAGGCAGAGCGGGGAAACCATAAAGCCAATTTAAATTCAAACATCTTCAGGGGCAGAGAACATTTTATTGAATTTGTTTGTGACAGGCGGATCCTGATCACAGAATCACAGAATAGAATCACAGAATCATTGAGGCTGGAAAAGACTTCCAAGATCATCAAGTCCAAGCTGTGCCCGATGCCCACCTTGTCCCCAGCCCAGAGCACTGAGTGCCACATCCAGGCCTTCCTTGGACACCTCCAGGGATGGGGACTCCAAACCTCCCTGGGCAGCCCCTTCCAAGGCCTGACCTCCCTTTCCATGGGGAAATTGCTCCTGGTGTCCAACCTGAGCCTCCCCTGGCCCAGCCTGAGGCCGTTCCCTCTCCTCCTGTCCCTGTTCTGTGGGAGCAGAGCCCGACCCCCCCCCGGCTGCCCCCTCCTGTCAGGGAGTTGTGCAGAGCCACAAGGTCCCCCCTGAGCCTCCTTTTCTCCAGGCTGAGCCCCTTTCCCAGCTCCCTCAGCCATTCTTCACATTTCTGACTCTCTAGTAAGAGACTGGAGCTTCTCAATGCCCTGAAAATCACCATCTCCACTGCACAGGACTTCCCAGGCTGGGAGAGCTCTGTGTGTTCTGAGCTGTAGAGGAAAATAACACACCCAACACCAGCCTGCAGGTCAGTGGCAGAGAATGGTTTGCACCCTCTGCATTTCCAGTCTAATTTCCTCCTCCCTAGATGATTTTTCTGTAATTATTTCTCTGCACTCGTGTAAAGTCTTTCATTAAACCTGAAATATCAAGAAGCGCAATAAGAAGATAACAGCAGCCATGTGCTCTCCAAAGGATGCAGTTGGCCTAACCTAGAATTAGGCTACTTTCCACAAGCAAATTGAGAGCAATTTTACTCTTTTTTTTTTTTTGTTTGGTTTTTTGCTTTTTTTTTGGTGTTTATTTGTTGGTGGTGGTGGTTTTTTGGTTTTTTTTGGTTTTTATTTCATTTTGGTTTTTTTTTTTTTTTTTTTTTTTGGGTTTTTTTTGTTTTTTGTTTTTCTTTTTCTTTTTTTTTGGGGGGGGGGGTTTGTTTGCTTGTTTGTTTTTTTAGGGTTTTTTTAAATGGTTTTTGTAGCAAGGGCTGTGCAGTCCCACACGCATTTAACAGCTTTGCTTCACGTGCTCTGAAGGTCTCGAATTCTCTCACATATATTAAAATACAGAAACCAGATGCAGCTTCCTCCCCATCACGTGCACTGCCCCTGAACGAAGCAAAACACCACTGCCTTGGGGTAGGGAGGGTGCCCCGGGGGCAGCCAGGAGCACCACCAAAAGCAGGGAAAGAGGGAAAGCGAGAAGCTCGGGCACGAGACGAGGCAATGAGTAAGGAGCGCTGTCGTTTAATAAGGTCTGTTCTCAGTAATTACAGCGACACAATTTGATCAGCAAGGACTAAGTATCTTCATCTGAAAGGGATCAGATGAAATTAGTGCTGATGTAATAAGTACCATTTGTCACTATTAGGGAGAGAGGTGTTGACAGGTCCCTGCCGTTGCCGTGGCGACGCGGCAGCGCCGTTTCTCCCGGCGTGGGCTCCGACTCCAGAGAGCGGCACAAGTCCGGGAGGCAGAGGATGCTCCGCTCTGATAACCCGGTTACCCTCTGCCCCAGCCGGGTCAGGCAGGATCCCCCAACGCTAATGATGCCGGGGTTCCTGGGGCTCGATTTGGGGCGCTGCTCTGGACTGCGATGCTCTGCTCAGATGTGCCGTTCCCCAGCCTCGAGCCTGCCTCAGTTTCCCTGCTACCAGCCACCTCAAAGCATCCTTGGGGGTGTTCTCCCTGAATCGTTCCACCTCTCTGCCAGTCTCTTGCAGCCGGCTCTCACACAGGCCCCGTGGCAGGTGGGAAATTCCTGCATTTTCTGGGTATTTTGACAGCATCCCTACACACCCGCTGAGGGTGATTTTCTCCCACACAGCCTTAATGCGAGATTTAGAAACGCTGAGGGCTTTGTGTTGGCCAAACTCGAGCTGAAAGGTGTCCTTTCCAGGCAACCACTTTCCACCAGGCAGCCCCATAAAGGAAATTATCATTGCAGGCAGAAGCTGAGCTTTCTCTGACTCTGGAAGTCCAGCAGTGAGGTTATTCACAGGTAGATTACATATTGTTACAATATTTTCCACTGACAGGTTCCATGATGCAAAATAAAAGGGGAAGATTTGCTGCCAGCAGGGTAAAATGCTAAGTGTGAAATACCACATGAAAGGAGAAAAGAGAGATTCTCTTGATCAGATACTCATAATCAATGCACATAGACAAAACACAATCTTAATTACTATCAGTGGGTGGAAGTTTCCTGAATGTTAAATTACCTGCAGCAATTATGAACTACTGAGTAACCTGTTTACAGCTTCCTGAAATTATCATCACATAATTTGGCAATCTGCCATATTTTATTTCATTAAAAACTTAATGTACCATAACATAATAGCCATAATAAAGCTGTCAAGACCCACTCGTTGCTATTTACTTCGATATCATCTGTTTATTATATCTCAAAACCAAAAGCCAAACAGAAAGGAAACCTGGAAACCCCACAGATCACACGAGAAAAGGAGAATATAAAGAGCTCCCTCTTTCTGCTGTACAGCCCCAGCATCCATCTCTATCCCATTTCTCTCACAGTCAAAACCACGTACAGAAAATACCCAATAACCTGATTTTGAAGACCTGAACTGCTTGCTAAAGTATGATGCACATAGGTGGGACAAAACATAATTTGCCAGAACCCAGCAATAATTATCAGTATTTTACACTATAGCTAGCATTAGCAACGCCAATAAAATCATCATGATTTTCAAGCTGTCATCTGGAAGAAGTGCTCCCTCTGCCAGGATATCTTTAAAATTAAACACTGAAGCATTTGAGAAAACTGCAGTAGCTGGAACGGATGCGAAATCAAGAAGTCAGCGACCGGCACAAAATGCAAAGCTGTTGGATGAGGAGTTAATCCCTTCAATCAGGGCCCAAAAGCTTCAGCCAGAACGAGGAGAGCTTGTGGCTGTGCTCTGGCCAGGCTCTGGTTTCACTGAGGTTTCTTGGTTCAGATGGAGTGGAGGTCTGGAAACTCAAGTGTTTATGAGCCATTGAGAAACCCAACTGCTCCACTTAGAGCACCAGTGTTGATTTCCTTCCCCAGCTCCCTCCTCACTTCCAGCACCACACCTGCTGAGGGTTTGAAGCAGATGAAGTGCTAAGAGATGCAGGCTTTGGGAAGAAATAAAGGTGCATTGCTACGTTCAGGTGTAGGTGGGACAACAGTGACAACAAAAAGAGTTTCACAGGTGAGTAGCAAGAGAACAGCACTGACAGAGCTGAGGTACTCCAAAAAACCCCACACTTAGTGAATTTTTTTGCACTAATTTTGACCGTGTTAATGACAAATACTATAACAGTTTAACTTACTTATGTGTGTGATAAAAATAGACTTACTGAGTAGCACGTTGGTTGGTTTATTTTGCCCACTTGTTTTTTGGTCTTTTTTTTCCTGGCTTATAAATCAAGAAAATAGATAAAATCCCATTATGTTTCTGTGCATCGCTAAGATGCTGAAATCGCAATGACAGAGCTTTTTATTTGCAAAACATTCGCAGACAATTTCACAAATGGGGCAAATAAACCAAGACACAATGCATTAAGTTTTCAAGTAGTGAGGGATAAATTAACACTGTGTTTCAGAGCCCATAGACAGCTAAAAGAAGCATTAGTTGATATTATTTAGGTAATTCACAGTTTTAATCTTCGAGTTTTCAAGCAAGGGAAGAACTGCTCGATGTACTCAATTTACAGGCAGTATTTCTCTGAGTTTTAGATTAATGCATCAAACAGAAGACAATCAACATATATGTATGTACTGAAGAAATCTGAAGGGAACCTGTAATAAAATAAAACCCTCACAGAGAAAAAAAGAGCACTTTTCATTAAAACAATTCTGCTGACATCATTTTACCCCTGGGTTGGGCATTAACCGTAAGTGTGATTTACAGTGAGCATTTCTTCTGCTTACATTACAAAGTGCTGCATTTCCAAGGGTGAGCTGGAAAATGAGTACATTTACCTCAGTTTCATGCTCAGAACAACTGCTTATGCTATGGCATCTTTATCACAGGATATTAGCGAAAAATGAAAAGCAAATACTCATTTGACTTTCAAATTCATATCCAAATGTATCCTCTCAGGGAAAAAAACCCTCTCACAACACTTACACTGAAACCTCCACGCTGCTTCAGTTGCACTACGAAATCATGGAACCATTAAGGGTGGAAAGACCTTCAAGATCATCAAGTCCAAACACAATCCACAACAGGAATTTCTCAGATTTTTCTCCAGGTTTTCCCTCTTTGCCTCTGGGTGCACCTGGAAAGTGCAAAAGGAAAGGGGAAGAGCAGAGGCTCTGCTCTTATCCTCGATTTGAAGCACCCCACAGACAGAATAAACAACTAGGAACAGCAAAAATCAAGAGCCCTACACTTGAATTAGGGAACAAAATCTGAAAAGTAAAATTTGGGGTTTATGCTACACCAAGTTATAAGCAAAAATAAGTATAGAAGGGACCTTAAATGCCAGGTCTCAAGTGTCACTGGTATTACTGGAACAACTCAAATTCAGTCAAATGGGTTTGAAATAAGAAAAATTGTCTGGTTACCCAAGTGGGAATTAGGCAATGACAACACTTTGCTACAGTTGAATCCAATCACTTGGTTATGGTTTTAGAACTAAAATAAAGCA
Source organism: Aleadryas rufinucha (assembly GCA_013397815.1). NCBI lineage: Eukaryota > Metazoa > Chordata > Aves > Passeriformes > Aleadryas > Aleadryas rufinucha. The sequence goes on from VZTH01016961.1 coordinate 29,856, forward strand.
TTGAACCTGAAATTTACCTGACTCATATTAGAAGCTTGAATTCTCTCTTTCTTTTTATTATATTTCCTCTTCTGCCTAAATGGACCCATTGTGATTGATGTTACTGCATCTATAAAATGTAAATATTCTCTGTCCATCTTTCTTGTAGCTCCCTTCAGGTCTTGGAAGGCCACAATGGGGTCACCCCAAAGCCTTCTCTGCTCCAGGCTGGACAATCCCAATTCTCTCATCTTTTCCTCACAGCAGAGCTGCTCCATCACCATCATCCATCAAAGATCTTCATGACAGGTGATTTCCTTGGTGTGGGGAAGGCCAGGAGGCCTCAAATGCCCCAATGCCATCAGAAATGTGTGACAGTTGCTGCCCCAACCTGAATTTGTTTTGTTGTTATTTGTTGTGGTAATGATGCCACAAATAACTGCACTCCTTGAGAGGTTTTCACAACACTTTTTCAAGATTTTCTTTATAATTTTCAGCTATTAATTGTGGGAGTTTTTTTCAACAAAAGATTTGTAACCAACTTATTGAAATGCATCCTCTAGAGTGAGTTCAGGAATGATTACATCATTCTGTCCCTCATGCTGTTATCATTAGAAGGGCTGTGCTATCATTACTGCCTGAAATTTTTACAAAGGCTTTAAAAAACCCCAAAACCACCACAAAAGCGCATCAACACTGCTGAACATGCTCTGGCAATAATTTCAGCTTTTACAAAGGCTTTATTTAATCTGAAACTTGTACTTAAGGGGAGAAGGCCCAAAATAGTAGCTGCTCACAGCACAGCAGATGGTCCAGACAATAAAAAAGGCAGAACTATTTGAGGAACGTGAGTTGTTCACTGATACAGACAGAGCCAGTTAGCAAGTGTGCAGTGAAAGTGGTATTTCACTGGAATAAACTCATTTGTAAATGTATGGATTAACCTTTTTTTTCCCTCCTTAAAAAAAAAAAAGGAAAAAAAAAGGTGAAAAAAAAAGTGTTTCGAACTTGTCCAAATAATCCATTTTTAAACAGAAATCTATGTTTCAAAATGCCAGATCATTTAGAAACCTCGGATAACTGCAGTAACTCCTTCAAATGTTGTGTGGGGAAAACTTGGGACGATAGACACATTTCAAGCCAGGGTAGTTTCAGATATGTATCCTACAGGCACCTTATTGCAGGATGAGAGAAGAAATTTTAAATTGCAGTTTTTCTAGGACATGAAAATTATTTCCTGTTTCAAATGAGGCTTTCATGTGACCAAGGAAAGTGGGGGTAATAATCATGACAAAGAGCAAAATACCTGACTGGGAAATCATAGTTAAATATTGAAATTACCTGATTAATAACTTGGGGGTTTATTAACACACAAAGCTATAATCCATGTCAGTGAGTCCTTTAAAAAGCCACCTCAAGGTGGAAACATTTAAGTCATTTCCTAAATTTGCAGTAGCTTTAGAGTTCACTCATTAATTAATGATACAATCTACATGTACTGAGTTTCCAACTATTTCATTACTTTCAATAGTAAATTAACTCTTGAACTTTACCATGCTCTTCCTTGCAGTTAAAATAAAGAAAATGTGCTATTTCACCTGAAATGCCTTTGGTCACCTCACTGTGCACTTCCATTCAGGTCACACAGCAGGTCTTTAAGGATTATTGGGAAGAAAGTGGAAGTTGAAGGGATTTTCTTGCATGAGCCACCACTGATTTCTGCTTTAGTAGGAAAACAAGGTGTAAACATTTTGATAGACCCAGGAAGCACCACACAGGTCTCTCTTGCATCCACTCTGCTCTCTCTCGAAAGGCAGTTCCACAGCTGAGTTTCTCCTGATGCCTGGAAGCTTTCTTCCATTTTCCAGGCTAAATGTGTTTAGGATCAATTGATATTGATGTTTTCCTCTATCTTTAACAGCTTTTCACCCTCTCTGACATTTTATATTGTTTTCTTTAGAGAAGGCAATGGTATTTCCCCCTTCCCTGGCACATTTATTTTAATTAATTGAACCAACCTCACTCTTTTAGCTTTGCTTCCTAAGAAATTTTCTTTATCCCTGATTCCTGTCAGCCAGCCTTCTCTGCACTTATTCCAGTGTGAACTTATCTCTGTGGATGACCATCCATGAGGAAAATGCTCCAAATGAAGGGTTAAATTTATTTGCTTAATAATCCTAATGTTTCCACCTCTCTTGTAGAGATATAACCCCTACCTACCATTCCCTGTGCTTTGGATGGTACCTTATTGACTTTCTGCATGTCCAGCAACCTAGGTTATCCAGTGTCTGGAGTTCACAGGATTTCTGAAGGAGAAAAGATTTTACATTTTTTTACAATTTTTTACAATGAGTAATCCTACAGAGGGAAGTCCCTATGGAGTTGAAGGGCCTTGTGCCATCAGAAACCTGGAAACTTTCACTTCTCCTTTCTAGTGACTGCCTCTTTGTCACTGGCAAATATTTTTATTCCTTCTACAAATCTAAATCCTGTGACAGAAATCACCAATTTCCATGATTTTAAATGAAACTTCAGTGTCCCGTGGCTCCTGAGCTTTGGCTAGCAGCTAAAACACCCCATAATTCATGCTGCTAATGAGAAAGCAATCACTGGGACAAAGAATTTCAATGCTTCCACATTAGCAGTTACCATTACATGCTAATCACATTTTAATTGCTAACCAGCCGCCACCAGGAAAGAACAGGCTACAAAAGCAGAAAATAAAATTCATGAAGCAGAAGCTTCAGTTTGTCTCTGCTTTCATGTTTAATTTCCATTAGTTACTATCTGACCTGCATCTGTGAGAACTACATGAGTTTACAGGAAGCTCAGAGCCCTTGGATCAGGTGATTCTATGAACAATTAATCTGAAAAATATTTATTTTTCAGTGAGTCTAAGCCAAAATTTTTGTATTTTCACGCTTCCAATCAGGTTTGGGGTGGATTAAAATAAATGTTGTTGCTTATTGCTCTCAGCTTAAGGTCTCCAAAGCTGACTGTGTCCAACGTGGGCTTGTTTTCACAGCTAAACCAGCAAATCAGTGCCACTGCACATCTTCCAGAGGTGGTGAAGGAGAGGCTTTTGAGCCCTGGCACAGCACTGCTGTGATTCACTCAGCCCTAAGCACCAGGAATTCACTCCTCTGTGCTCTGGAAAGTAGGGAAACCCCCTCTTCTGAGTAATCCTACAGAGGGAAGAAGTTTTCAGGAGAATAAAGTAGAACAATCAATAAAACAGCAACCCTGTCCTTTTCTTTTAGCCAGTTGCAAGTTATTTCCACCCAAATAGAGGTTATGTATGTTATGTCTGAAGCCTTGAGAGTTCCTCTGGCCCACAGAAGGCCTTGGAGGGGAGTTTCACTTCATCCTGTTAGCAAGCTCAGGAATCTTCTTTCTATTTAAGTGCCGAGCAAAAAGCAGGGAAGAACAACAATTACTCGAGAGGCACATGGGGAGAAAATTCCTCTGGTCCCTCAGGAGAGGGAAAAAACCCTTCAGGACAAAGGACCCTGCTGGGGGAGGCTCGAGGAAGGCGGTGGAGGACAGAGGTTGACCTCACTGCAGGTGCTGCACCAGAATAGACACCAGGAGCAATTTCTGAATGGAAAAGGTTGTTAAATATTGAAAGGGGCTGCCCAGGGAGGTTTGGAGTCCCCATCCCTGGAGGTGCCCAAGGAAGGCCTGGACGTGGCACTCAGTGCTCTGGGCTGGGGACAAGGTGGGCATCGGGCACAGGTTGGACTCTCTGACCTTGGAAGTCTTTTCCAACCTTAATTTTTCTGTGTTCCTATGATTCCACTGAGGGCATAGGGCCTTTGGGTTTCTTATTGCCAACTGCCCTGAAGGAAAGAGAAATAAAAGACTCAGATATTCTACAGGAAACAGGAACAGATTGGCAAAAGACAGTCCCAATCAACACATTTATTTGCCTTTGACCCATGATTTTTCAATTTTTTATATTCATCTAGTACGTATTTTTCCAGCAGGAGAGATTTTTCCAAGCCTCGTTGCTTTTGCCAATAAAGATGTCACTTACAGTAACAGTCTGATGTTTTTATTTTAGATTTAAAGAATTTCCAAATCTAATTGCTGCAAAAGTTAGTAATGCTAAAAATCACTTACAACTACACTGGTGTGGGGGGAGACAGAAGCTGAGCTATGAAATTTTTGCTATGTTCTATGATTTTTCAAAATACAGCTTCATAGAAAAACTGAAACAGCCAACAGGAAAACCACCAAAACCTGAAGTTATTTGAGCTATTTTGATATGAAAGCACATCCTATAAAATTACTGATTTCTTGCTATTAGTTGCAGCCTAACTAGCAGTGATAATTGTTCTTAAATAATATCCTATTTATTTATTTAAGATATCTTATTTAATATCTTAAATAAATATTCTTAAAAAATATCTGTGAAGCAGAGATACAACAGCACTCCCAGGCACAGGGTGGGATTTTGGATTTTGGGGTGTCCTGTGCAGGGCCAGGAGTTGCACTGTGATGATCCTTGTGGGTCCCTTCCAACCCAGGACATTCCATGACTCTCTGAACACCTCTCCGTTGTCACCTTCCCCTGGCAACTGTCACCAGATGTCCATTCCACCCATCCATTTGGTGGGGTTTGAGTGCATTTTTTAACTTCTACAAAACAAAAAGGAAATTTGCCCACATCAGCAATGGCCACATTATGACCAAGCAACAAAAAGCCAGAAAACAGTTTNGAAACAGTCAACAGGAAAACCACCAAAACCTGACGTTATTTGAGCTATTTTGATATGAAAGCACATCCTATAAAATTACTGATTTCTTGCTATTAGTTGCAGCCTAACTAGCAATGGTAATTGTTCTTAAATAATATCCTATTTATTTATTTAAGATATCTTATTTAATATCTAGATATTTAAGATATCTTATTTAATATCTTAAATAAATGTTCTTAAATAATATCTGTGAAGCAGAGATACAACAGCACTCCCAGGCACAGGGTGGGATTTTGGATTTTGGGGTGTCCTGTGCAGGGCCAGGAGTTGCACTGTGATGATCCTTGTGGGTCCCTTCCAACCCAGGACATTCCATGACTCTCTGAACACCTCTCCGTTGTCACCTTCCCCTGGCAACTGTCACCAGATGTCCATTCCACCCATCCATTTGGTGGGGTTTGAGTGCATTTTTTAACTTCTACAAAACAAAAAGGAAATTTGCCCACATCAGCAATGGCCACATTATGACCAAGCAACAAAAAGCCAGAAAACAGTTTTCCACCCACTTGACCAGGAGAGAAACTTCCACTAACAGACATCAGGAGTCAAACCAGATGCTCCCTTCATCTTTCACTGGCTGCAAAAACAGCCTCACACTCATTTTTATAGGCAACATTTCTATGGCATTTTCAGGTTCAGTTGTGCTGGAAGAGGACAGAAATAATTCTCTCAGCCCCACATTCAAGATTTTCTTTTCAAATTTCACTTGTAAGCTGTCCATCCCTCTCCCTCTCTCTCTGATTCTTACTGGCATCTAGTGGTACAGCAGGATTTTTGTATAAAAAAGCAAATTCCTTGCTGGTCAAAACAGGAATTGCCCAGAAACCAGATCCAGCAGGTCCTGGGCTCTAGAGGGTTAAGAGAGCTGGAGTTTATAGGTCTGATGGTGTCACTAGGCAACAAGTAACTTGCTGCAGCCAGCTCTCTTCAACCTCCTTGCTCCCTAATGAAGTCTGGTCTGCAGGCTGGTTTAGAGACAACAATAACAAAAAGCATGTTTATTCCCTCTTCTTCTCCCTTCCCACCAACCAGTTAAACAAAACAACCACTCCCAAATTCAAGACTGGTGCTGGAATTGAAGGTGTACCATGGTGGAAGCAGTTAAAAAACACCGATTTTTTTTTTTTTATTTTTTTTTTTTAAAGGTAGAGATGGTTGTGGAGCCCCTGTGTTTTAGGCATGTTTCAAGAAAGGGCTGTAGCTGTAAGTCCAAGAAAAAAAAAAGGGTGAAAAAATGGAAGAAAATGCCATTTAACTATTTTGAACAGTTTTGAGCTTGTAATTACAAAGCAGTGCTTTTTCAAAGACCCATTAAAATACAAATCAAACAATTGTGTGTCTTTTTAAATGGGAAATTTAGCTACAGTATTTTTTTTCTGTGGCTTGCCTCATTGTGTCAGGCATTCTTACCTGTTCTAAGGGATTAAAACATGAGCCCAATTTAAACAGATAATTCTGTACAGTTGTCTTGTAGACATTATATTATTTTCAGTAAAACAGAGGTATTCAGACACTGATAAGCTGAAGCAAATCTCATGATAGGTTGTTTTGCAAACCAGTAACTAAACAAAACTTCCTACAAGCAAAAAGAGCAAATGGTGCTAAAATTCCACAGGAATTTTACAGGACCTGAATATAATGCAAGGAAAAGAAATCAGTGCTATGCAATCATGAGGGCGTATTTTGGTTTCTACATTTAAACAAAATAATATCACATATATGTTTTATTTATGTGGTCCAAGAGATTACACATTCTTGCATCCAACACTTCCAGGTTTTACCATAAATCTGAATTCAGCACCTCCACAACAGGAACATTTCTGACAAGCTGAGCTATTTGTTTTATTAGAAGATGGATCCTTGTACATTTGGCAAACTTAGCATGTCATGGCAAGTACAAAAATAGAAGCATATTGCATTGTACTGCCAGAACAGCAGCCCTGTGTCGTTTGGAATCCACACACCATGACCTGTGCCCTACTAACTTGCAATTGCAGCACATTTCCCCCAGAGGTAAAATTCAGACACACTAAACCTAATTTCACACTTCATGTAAAACTAGTCACTCTGCCGGCCTGGCTGAGATACAACATGATTCCTTTTGGTTTTTACAAAGCATATTATGGATTTAATTAATATGGCTGCTCTCAGAACAGAGATTGAAGGCTTTTTCCACCGAGGTCCTAATTCTGCTCCTGGTTCAGTGTTTCCTGCAGGCTTTGCATTGCAGAGCGAGCTCAGAACTGCAGGGGTTTTACTGCAAGTGGGTTTTAATTTTTTGCAGATAATAAGCCTTATTTCCTCCTTTGAAATAACTTTTCAGACAGTCTCCTTTCATGCACGGTGTCTTTCAGGTTTACAGCCCTCCCTTCTTGTTCTGCACAAGCAGCAAGTTCTTAATCTTCATCTGCTCCCTACAATAAGTGCCCACACACTCAGTAAAAATTAATTTCAGACACAAACGTGTCTGTCAGCCAGACTGGTGATCCCTTTTGACAGCTAGAAAACAAGTAATCATGCAATCATGGAATCAAAGAATCATGGAATGGGTTGGGTTGGAAGGGATCTGAAAGATCATCTCATTTCAACCTCCTGTCATGGGCAGGGACACCTTCCACTGTCCCAGGTTGCTCCAAGCCCCAATGTCCAACCTGGCCTTGGACACTGCCAGGGATCCAGGAGCAGCCACAGCTTCTCTGTGCCAGGGCCTCACCACCCTCATAGTAAAGAATTTCTTTCTAACATCTAATCCAAACCTACTCTAACCTGATCAGGTTCACAAAGAATGAATAATTAAACTGGTTTATTAAGGAAGGTTACACACAGCTCTCCAATCTCCTTTTAAGATCAAGGGAGAATACCAAGTCAAATTACTGGGTTCTAGATCAGTCATCCACCTAAAAATCTCAGATAACTCCTTGAGAGAAATCCAGAAAAGAAATCAAACCTTTTCCCAGAGGTACAGTTTCTAATCAAGGCAGCTCAGCTCCTGCAGGAGTCAGGCCACTGATTTTCAGAGCAGCAGAAAGACTTTCAGTGGCCAGCCATGAGTCTGAGCCCAAGGAGAGCATATCATAGGGATACAACACACAAATATCCTAAACTGGAGGTGCCAGGGCTGTGCTTTGCCAAGGAATGGCAACAACATCCCACATGTGCCATGCTGGATGAAAAGGAACCTGCTGTGGCAAGGAGGACATCAGAGACCATGAAGCACTCTGTGTTTCAGCCCCAGGGGAAGTGATTTACAGTGAAAACATCAGCATGTGGACAGCCCAGCTCTCAGTTTTCCTCATAACATTCTCTTATCCCAAGAGAAGGGGAGATGCAACCCCTCACACCTCATGTGCCAACTGCAGGGCCTGCAAAAATTGGGTTGAGAATGGAACTAAGCTTCTCAGAGAGAGAAGTCCAGCAGGTGTGTAAATCTCTTTCTGAGCACTGGAGCTTGCTTAGCCTCTGTTGTAAGGATGACAGTGCTTTTTAATCCCCTGCGAGATCAGGCAGCTGTGGTTGTTTTTTGTGGCATTTAGGTAAAAACCTTACAAAATGAAGGCCTTGTTGCCTTTGTAAAATCATGGCTTAGGCCTGTTACTTCGGATGGAGAAGGACTGTGAGAAACTTTGTGTTAGCAGAAACAAGGAACCAAAACAGCAGAGAGAGAAAACGCCAACAGTGCTGCAGCTGTTATTTTTCCAGATGTTTAGAATTCTTAGCAATAGATAACCAAGAATAGTATGTTTTAGCTAAATAATAGCCAATGAATCTATTGCAATAGTTAAGCAACCAAAGGACAAGCAATATGAATCTTAAACATGCGAGTGTATATAAGATTCTGCTCTGTTTGAATAAAGTGGCACCGCCTTTACTTTGCCTGGAGCAGAGTGTGTGTGTGTGTCCTGTTCACCAAAACAGCGACAGTTCTTCTGTGTCCTCCCTGGGCTGACAATTGAACAGGTACAGCCCCACCCTGCCCTGCAAGGGAAGGGTGGATCAGAGGGAGGGTGCCACAGGCCCCTCCATTTCCTCCCCAGCTCAATTAGGAAACAACTGTCTGCTCTTCTCAGCGTGTTCCTTTTGTCTCGTCTTGCTTAGGAGTGATTTACCCCCCACAGCCCCTTCTTCCCTTCTCCACTCCACCTCTGGCTCTGAATGCTGATGGGATGCCGTGTGTCACCCCAGGTGGGCTCTTTGGGGCTTCAGGGATGGAGATTCCCTGCCCCACAAACACCCAGGGACCAGTCAATCCTATCACCTGAGAGAGCCTCAGGGGCCAGGTTGGGGCTGCCCAAATCACCACCAAAAATCTACACACTGCACACAAACACCACCCCTGTGCAGCTGGTGGGGAGCAGCAACACCAAACCCGCAGGTTTTTTAATGAAACAAAGGCCTAAGGAAAGATATTTGCTTTTGAAATGCAACATCTCTTGCTTCTCAGAGACCTGAAGTAATTAAGGATAAACAACAACTTAGATGTATCTTATTTTATTTGCAACACTGAAAGCTTCAATTTTCTTTCACTGAGGGGGAACAATGTGTTTCTTTCCAGTAGGAAGAAAATTGTTCTGTGATTATAATGACATCATGCTGCCTCTCACGGGTTGCTGCAAGTCTAAAAGCTTGAAAAAAGGAAGGGCACATGAAGTACAGTACAGCCTTTCAGCTGTTTAAGTGCAAATTCCTATACATATGCATGCACAAAAAGTAAGGAGTAAGGGAACTTTCTTTTTTCCTTGACTCTGAACTCTCTCTCCTTTAGCTAAAACACTTATAAAAATTGGGATTGGAAGAAATGCATGTGATTTTCAGTTTGATTTTCCTCTGTAAAAGAGCAATAAGCCAAAATGAGGATCCAAATACCTTTGACAGCAAATGAGAATTGCAGTTATGTTCAAATTTTGCAGTGCATTTTCATTGCCATATTTTTTTCCACATTTTATTCCAAAAAGTATTTGATCAGCCCAAGTTATGTTATAATGAGTGAAAACTGCTTTCATGTCACTTGTAGAATTAAAACACTGAAGTGACAAAGCATGAATTTGTTTCCAACAACTTAAATCTGCGCCACGGAAAATTAGAATTGCTGAATTCAACTCTGCTTCATGCTTGAGCACTAATATTAGTGAAATCTATTTACATCTTAGGGTGTTTGGGACCAAGACTGTAATATTCATATTTTTGGGGTTCTCTTTAATGTAAAACAGTGGCTGTTCATAACTTTTGCTGCCAATCCTCATGTTGGGGAGTAAGGGAGACCACTCACAGGGAAACCTCAGTGGTGCATGGACCAACCTTGTCCTACCTCCTCCCCTGCTGCAGCCAGACCTGTTTTAGGACCCTCTGAGGTCACCTGCCCCTTTCTTCTACCTCTCATCACTTCTTGTGATTCAGGCCCCTCATCTTTAAGCAGCAGAATGCAGCTCTGCTTGCTTTACTGCCGTGCCTAAAGCTTCCTCCAAGCTACGGCAATACACAGAGGAGTGGCTGCTTTGAGCTCTTTCTTGTTGGGAGTGTGGAAGCCTTGTTGTCATTCTCAAACTTGGAGCATAAAACTCCCTTACAAAAGACTGGAGCAAAGCCTCAGCCACTGAGGAATTGCTGGATATCATTACTCAAAACAACGCTGCAGAAAGCAGCACGTTGCTTCTTTGCACATCACTGTTATTTGGGAAGTGCTTTTATTACAGGGAAATGGAACAGTACATATGTATTTCGTGAAGCTCTGCTTATGCAGGACCAAAGAGATTACTTTCATGACTGAAATTTTAACATTTTCAAGAAAAAAAAGAGAGTTTTGTCTGGTAGTAGCTGCCTAACAGTTGTGGATAAAGGAAAATAGATCCACACTATTCCCTGAGAGCATGGGAAGGTTATTATTGGCCAGGAAGTGCTTTTGCAGAATTCACAATGCAATGACAGTTCTTTACTCCAATTTCTGCCATGAGTTTTACAACTGCACAAACTGTCCTGGTAGGAATCCCAGACATGCCATAAGACACTGAGCTCACCTTCATTTTCTAGCTCTCCCTTGTTCAGACTCAGAAACGTGCCAGGGAAAATCTCAGCTTTATAAACTTCAATGCAAATATAGCATTTTATTCTTAAGGCTGAGAGAATTGGGATTGTTCTGCCTGGAAAGGAGAAGTCTTTGAGGTGACCTAATTGTGGCCTTCCAGTACCTGAAGGGAGCCTATAGGAAAGATGGAAAGAGAGATTTCACATCAGCCTGGAGTGGCAGGACAAGGGGAATGGCTTCAAACTGTAAGAGAGTAGGATTAGATGGGATATTGGGAAGGAATTGTTCCCTGGGAGGGTGGGGAGGCCCTGGCACAGGGTGCCCAGAGCAGCTGTGGCTGCCCCTGGATCCCTGGCAGTGTCCAAGGCCAGGTTGGACATTGGGGCTTGGAGCAGCCTGGGGCAGTGGAAGGTGTCCCTGCCCATGGCAGGGGGTGAAATGAGATGATCTTTCAGATCCCTTCCAACCCAACTCATTCCATGACTCCATGATCATTCAAACAATGAGGGAAACTGAGGGAGTAGTGACTGACAGCACCTCACAGGCAGTTTCAAGTCCCTTGCCCACGTCAGTGAATCCCAACTGAGCTGGTATCACTGGAAGAGGGCAGTAACCCCTCAAACCACCAAGAATTGAATGGTTTGGCTGTGGAAACAATCCAGAAACAGATCGGAACTGGGACAAAACCTGGAAAAACTGGCATTGCATTTTCTAACCAAGCAAGCAGGAAGCTACAACTCCATCAGCCATCTGAGATCCCAAATCCTGCTCAGTCAAAATTCCTATCCAAGCCCTGAGGCAGCTGAGGCTTAGATGAGCACAGAGAGGCTGAATTAGGAGGGAAAGTTAGACCCTTCTCACCAGGATGAGGTGTGAGGACACGGGTCTGGCTGCATCTGCAACTGGTTCTTATAAACCATCCCAAGCTCTAATCAAACCCTGAACTTGCAAATCTAACACTCTGAGTGCTGCTGGGCTTCTGCACCGAGGGTTACAAACACCTTTTCAGTCCTGCTTTGGGCTGCCAGGGCTCTTGGGGTTGTGTGATTTAGGGCTTGGTTTGCTCATCCTCCAAGGGCAAGTTTCCCCTGAATTAGTGGTGCTGGAAAACACAGGATTTGTTCAGCACCTGCTCTGAGGCCCTGATGAAAATGATCAGGGAGAGGCATTGTTTGAAGGTGTGAACTCCTTACAGGCACCAATGTAAATACATATTTTTTAAATAAGTATTTCTGCAACCCATCCCACAAATACCCACATTCAGAGCACGGCCATCTGCAAAGGGTGTGATAAAAAACTCCTGGAACGGTTTCTCGATGGTCCTGGCAGGCACGAAATTTCTTCACAAACTGGAGAGAACACACCTAGGGCTACCCAAACTATTAAATTATATCAGCTTTTCTGCCCACTGTTGCAAGCACAGAAAGAAAGAAAAAAATAATAAATCACCTCTAGAAGCTCGTCCTGGCAATGCCTCCCACCACTCTTTTCTCATCTGCAGCTCAGGCCGTGGCCTCCGATGGACTGAGATCAATCAGCCCACTGAGACCTGCCTTCAGGATCCCAGAACATCTATTCCTGAAATCAAATTTTTGAAAGCAGATCCGATCCAGCCTTCTGTGGCTTACCGCTGAGCCACTGCTGCATAATTTCAGTTCAGCGCAGATTTTTATGAACACAGTGGCTTTTCTGTTTCTCCAGAGTGTACCACTGAATTCAAAATAAAGCAGAGTCTCTACTGAAATGCAGATGCTGAAGGTAAAATGCAGAAAAACAAAGGACATGTTTTAAAAACTGGATCTAGCCAAGCCTACTTCAAATAAGGCCAATTACTCAACTCATAAACCTACCCAAATTCACTGTATTTCTGAGGTTTTTATTGTAAACTACCTTACCACAATTCAAACTCCAATCAAGATCATCAAACCTACTCCCTTTAAGGCCTGCAAATTATTTGCTACACTTCCAAAATGTTCTTTTTGGTGTTTTTAAAAGCTCCTCTAGTCAGTCTGCTATAATTACAGGATGAATAAGGATAAACCTGTAGGAAGGCACCCCTCCTTGCAAACCAGCTGGAAGCCAGTTGTTGTGATTTAAAAACATTTCCATGCTTCTGCTCTGGCAATGTTTAAGCATTTGCAAATATTCCAAAATGCTGTGTAGGAAGGGAAGTGGTAGCAGGTACAGGGAACAGGGAATGAAAATTTCAGTCAAAGAGCTGGTGAAAAGAAGTTGGGCGTTGGACTGGAGGATCTTCAAAGGTCTCTTCCAACCCAAACCATTCAATGGTTCCATGAAAATGGAATTACTGTACACTTGGGAGAGATTCTTGGGATTTTCTTAGTGCTTTCACTTCCTGCTGTGGCTATAACTTGATCACCACAGAATGCCCTCCTCCTCTCTTCTCAAAATAAACCTGTGTTGGGATTTTTTTAAAACAAAAATATTAATAAAAGAAATATCCTGATAGTATTTTGAACATAAACCAATGCTATATAGAATTGATATATTGAGCTAATACTGCATCTGATAATTCTATTTTTTTCCCTAATTCTGTACTCTATTAGTCTTCACAATTGCTGGGCTCTAATTTCCTCCTGTAGCATCAAGACCATATAAGCCCAGCTTCCAGAAGCTTTAATTATGACACATCTCACCAGAGGGCTTTCCAAACAAGCAAAACACAAACCAGGTAGAATCAGGGGAAAGACAAATTCCCTGCTAGCTGTACTTCTTTTGTTTTGTTGTTCTTTTATAGTTTATTATTCTTTATTATTATATTATTATTTAT
>VZTH01016963.1:0-12449 GCA_013397815.1 Aleadryas rufinucha
GACCAAGGAAAGGCATCAATACACTTTAAAAGAGAGGATATGTCGGCTCTTTGAGAAAATAATTTATATCTGTTCCCATATAATGACTGACCTGAGTTTGTTGTTCTGTAGCTGTCCACCAGACTTATAAAAAGGAATGGGAATGAATGATAGTGTGCTTGAGTGTTCGTTGTAATTATCATTACCTGTAGAGAGCAAAATAGGTTAAACAACGCACACACACATCTTGTAGAAACCTTCCTCATCAGGGGTTCTGGAAAACTATTTGACGTTTTTTAAATCTAGTCGTTGACCAGTCATCAGATTCGTTTTCACCCGTGTTCCCACCCCATCTGTTGCACTCTATGGGTCTTTACATTGCCTGTAAATGGTCTTGTTTCTTTTCAGTTCTGTCCTAGAGAAATAGAAGTGGCAAGTATCACAATACAATATTCAATGCATCAATCCCTTTATATTTTATTTCAGATCCCAAGATTGAGATAAAATTTGTCCACCTACAATCAGTTTGCATCTCTGATTGATCAGCAAGCAAGGGGGCAGTGAAACCAAGAAACACTTTCTTATGTATTAGAATATGTGACATTCTTTTTCAAGGCCAATGCTAAGTGAAGAAATGTTATTAAATAGGCATTCCTGATGCTCTAGGCTGGAAAACAGTAAAATAGCATTAAGCAGGAAATACAGTCATAATTATTTTATCATGTCATTTCCATCTGAGGCTCAGGTTTTACTTTTTTGTAGAGGTAACATATGTAATGTTTTTTGACTTAAAATCTGAAACCACCACACATGTATCTTTCATAAGACAGGACGAGGCTTATGTTTCATTTTACTTAAATGCCTTCCATAAGAGATTTGCTTAGGAAAGGCTTAAACAAGGCTTTCCAGTGCGTGTTAATGATCTCATACTTATTTTAAAACCATCAGCTGTTACGATTAGGTTTTATTGTGTTACCATGACTGCTAACTTAAAATTCATCTGTTCATTGATGACACAGAAATTCTGTGTTAAGCAGAGTCCCCCTGTATAGGTTTAAATAGCCATCTCTCTTCCATCACCTGAAAGGTCTTATTTAATCATAGAATGTTAAGGGGTTGGAAGGGATCTAGTCCCAGCCTCCCCTTCATGGGCAGGGATATCTCATACTAATCCAGGTTGCTCAAGGCCTTATCAAGCCTGGCTTTGAACACTGCCAGGGTTGGGTCAATAATGGATAGGTATTAGACTCCAGAGAGTGGCATCTCAAGTAGCTGGCAATATGTCTTGCTAAACACAAAGAATACGTCTAGCTTCCTGGGAGCCCCTTTTGCACAACCCAGAAGTGTCTTTGAAGAGTCAAGTGTATGAGAAGGGGAGAACTGCAACTGCAGTTTCTGGTCCAAACCTTGAAATCCAAACTTTGACCTTCAGCTTAAGAAGTCATTGGTCAAAGTCGTGAGACAGCTTGTTCAACCATCATGACAGCTAAAATGACCTTGAAGTCAAAAATCACTTTCTAAAGTCATCTAACTCTCTTGTGAGTTGATTGCTAGTCAAGCTACTGTCAGAAATGCTGTCATCATTCTTGTCCTCTAAGTAGATGAAACTTTCCACAACTCTGTCGTTAATTTATGCATAAACTATGGCTCTTTTCAATAAAAATGGTAATCTTCATGAGGCAGTTTGAGAGAAAAGGAATAAAATTCTGAACTGTGACTGTGTGCATCAGGAATACATTTATCTGAGCTGGCAATGTGCAAATGAATAGCAACATGTCTTCATCTGTAAATACGCATGGATACTTATGCTCTAGCAACTTTTAGAAAATTTTATTCTGTTTTGAAAAATCTTACAGATATGCTTTCTGCATTATTTTAAATTAGTATTTTTCCAGATTTGGGGGTAATTAAAATTAGATAGTTATTGTTTTATGTACTATGACATAAAATTCGATGAAATGTAAGGTTTCTCAAGAGTTAAAAAATAAATGTATTCTTTTCATGCATAAATACTATTTTTTTCACTGTGACTTGGTCATCTGACTAATTATCACATAGGCCATAGTAAAAATAGACATGAAGTATTTTCTAGGAAAAAACTCTGTTAGAATGGAAAAGACCACACTCAAAAATTAAGTTATATCAAAGGAAAGGTATGTTTCACTGAGAAAAATATTTTGAAAACTTATGCAATAGTTCTATGTGATTTTCATTTATTATAATAATTTATAATATTATTTTGTAATATTAATATTTTCTTATTGAGATATTCTTCATCACTACAATAGCAGTAAATGAAAAAGTTACACTTTTTTTTATAAGCAGTTTTTCTTTTTATGATGGTTATTGTTTTGCATTGTAGCTTGCCAAATTTATAGAAAAAAAATTTGAACTGTATCAAGCCATCACACCTAAGGTTTTCCTGAAAACACTAATAAATATTTTTTTGTCAGTTAAACAAAAAACAATAAGCATCTGTTAAGTATCAGAAATAGTTCTGCAAGTACAGAATATTTTCAGAACGCTTTCTCTTCATAAATGTTATTTTTAAATGGTGTGAATTTCCTGTAGTTGATATGCAGACAGTCTTGAATATTTTCAGGATTGTATAGCTGTTATACATTCTNGCATCAATCCCTTTATATTTTATTTCAGATCCCAAGATTGAGATAAAATTTGTCCACCTACAATCAGTTTGCATCTCTGATTGATCAGCAAGCAAGGGGGCAGTGAAACCAAGAAACACTTTCTTATGTATTAGAATATGTGACATTCTTTTTCAAGGCCAATGCTAAGTGAAGAAATGTTATTAAATAGGCATTCCTGATGCTCTAGGCTGGAAAACAGTAAAATAGCATTAAGCAGGAAATACAGTCATAATTATTTTATCATGTCATTTCCATCTGAGGCTCAGGTTTTACTTTTTTGTAGAGGTAACATATGTAATGTTTTTTGACTTAAAATCTGAAACCACCACACATGTATCTTTCATAAGACAGGACGAGGCTTATGTTTCATTTTACTTAAATGCCTTCCATAAGAGATTTGCTTAGGAAAGGCTTAAACAAGGCTTTCCAGTGCGTGTTAATGATCTCATACTTATTTTAAAACCATCAGCTGTTACGATTAGGTTTTATTGTGTTACCATGACTGCTAACTTAAAATTCATCTGTTCATTGATGACACAGAAATTCTGTGTTAAGCAGAGTCCCCCTGTATAGGTTTAAATAGCCATCTCTCTTCCATCACCTGAAAGGTCTTATTTAATCATAGAATGTTAAGGGGTTGGAAGGGATCTAGTCCCAGCCTCCCCTTCATGGGCAGGGATATCTCATACTAATCCAGGTTGCTCAAGGCCTTATCAAGCCTGGCTTTGAACACTGCCAGGGTTGGGTCAATAATGGATAGGTATTAGACTCCAGAGAGTGGCATCTCAAGTAGCTGGCAATATGTCTTGCTAAACACAAAGAATACGTCTAGCTTCCTGGGAGCCCCTTTTGCACAACCCAGAAGTGTCTTTGAAGAGTCAAGTGTATGAGAAGGGGAGAACTGCAACTGCAGTTTCTGGTCCAAACCTTGAAATCCAAACTTTGACCTTCAGCTTAAGAAGTCATTGGTCAAAGTCGTGAGACAGCTTGTTCAACCATCATGACAGCTAAAATGACCTTGAAGTCAAAAATCACTTTCTAAAGTCATCTAACTCTCTTGTGAGTTGATTGCTAGTCAAGCTACTGTCAGAAATGCTGTCATCATTCTTGTCCTCTAAGTAGATGAAACTTTCCACAACTCTGTCGTTAATTTATGCATAAACTATGGCTCTTTTCAATAAAAATGGTAATCTTCATGAGGCAGTTTGAGAGAAAAGGAATAAAATTCTGAACTGTGACTGTGTGCATCAGGAATACATTTATCTGAGCTGGCAATGTGCAAATGAATAGCAACATGTCTTCATCTGTAAATACGCATGGATACTTATGCTCTAGCAACTTTTAGAAAATTTTATTCTGTTTTGAAAAATCTTACAGATATGCTTTCTGCATTATTTTAAATTAGTATTTTTCCAGATTTGGGGGTAATTAAAATTAGATAGTTATTGTTTTATGTACTATGACATAAAATTCGATGAAATGTAAGGTTTCTCAAGAGTTAAAAAATAAATGTATTCTTTTCATGCATAAATACTATTTTTTTCACTGTGACTTGGTCATCTGACTAATTATCACATAGGCCATAGTAAAAATAGACATGAAGTATTTTCTAGGAAAAAACTCTGTTAGAATGGAAAAGACCACACTCAAAAATTAAGTTATATCAAAGGAAAGGTATGTTTCACTGAGAAAAATATTTTGAAAACTTATGCAATAGTTCTATGTGATTTTCATTTATTATAATAATTTATAATATTATTTTGTAATATTAATATTTTCTTATTGAGATATTCTTCATCACTACAATAGCAGTAAATGAAAAAGTTACACTTTTTTTTATAAGCAGTTTTTCTTTTTATGATGGTTATTGTTTTGCATTGTAGCTTGCCAAATTTATAGAAAAAAAATTTGAACTGTATCAAGCCATCACACCTAAGGTTTTCCTGAAAACACTAATAAATATTTTTTTGTCAGTTAAACAAAAAACAATAAGCATCTGTTAAGTATCAGAAATAGTTCTGCAAGTACAGAATATTTTCAGAACGCTTTCTCTTCATAAATGTTATTTTTAAATGGTGTGAATTTCCTGTAGTTGATATGCAGACAGTCTTGAATATTTTCAGGATTGTATAGCTGTTATACATTCTCCTTTCACAGATAGTTCTAGTTTAATTTTCAGAGTCAGCAGTAAAATGTGTGTACATGTAAATAGGCAGACAATACCTTTGTCCTCAGGGAGAACAAAGCGTTTTCCCAGAAATGTTTGTGATAATTCTGTCAGAAAAGAGCAGTCCCACAACACCTTTAAAACTGTTTTTATTTGGCTATGTTCCCTTCCTACTTCTTTTTTTTTTTTTTAAACTGTTACACTGGGTTATAGTACCTTCTGTAAAAACTGTTAGGATTATATTTTTCTGTTCTTCTCTTTTTTTTTCTTAATGCATAACAAAATTACTTCCTATTAGTACAATTCTTGTTCTAGAAATGTGATACAACTATAATAAAATAAAGATAGACAGAAACACAATGGTTTCACTACTCTAATTAACTCAGTCCTCATTTTATCCCTATAGTTAATAGATATATATGAAGATTATACATATATACACCTTCAGAGCACCATTTATATAGGGGTTTTGTGGGGGTTTTGGGTTTTGCTTTTGTTCTGTCTTTTTTTTAATTTCTCTTTTTAAACATATGGCTACAGCATTTTAAGGTTATACATTTAGAAATTTGTGGTACATTTCCCACATGAAGGGAATTAAAACTTTTAGGGAAAGGGGAAGCAAAAAGAGAGAGACAAGAAATTTGTTTTGAGGAAGGAACTTCTATTGGTTGAATGTTTCATAAAATACTTCTTGCGATTTCCATTCACTCTTTAATATTTTGATAATCAAGTATTGATAATCCTTAATGGGACCCCTGAAACAGGAAATTTTTTCTCTTATGCTTATGCATATGGTCTTACTTGTTCATACACATCTGAATGTGGATTCGTGAAAATAAGCAATAGAATTTTACACAGTGTGAACAGAGATGAGTGGTTTCTCTAAATAAAAATAGATGGCTGATATACACTTACCTGCACATTTAGCTACACTTGAAACACGGCATTGTTAAGTTTCTTTCCAAGCAGTTCTACCACAATTTTTTATCATAGGTCAAAATGGAGTTTCAACTGTCAGTTAAATATTAGAGATTTAAGAAATGTTTCTATCTCTCAGTATCCTTTAGTAAATCACATTTTTTCTCGTTTGTATTGTTTTTGGGTTATGACAGTGTTCCTGGCAACAAATGACCTACATGACAAGGCACATCGCATGTCTGTGAACATATGGTCTGACATCTTGTACTCCTTTAAGAACACCATTGTGGTTTTCTCACATTAGCTGTGTTATCTGTTTGTTACAAATGCCACACAGTTGGCTAGGAGAAGGTTCAGCGCACTTAAAGATTTCTCCATTGCGATGACATTATTTTTAGTACTGTCCCGATTAATGGAGAGCATCTTTTAGAACAAAACAAAATACAAAAATGCTGATATAATTATTTTGGAATATAAGACTGGATAAGAATTACCATGTGGAAGTTTTTATCGGTATGATTACTAACATCTGCCATCAGAGAAAACCACATTTCAGTTGAGAAAACCACATTTCAGTTTTGTGTGCCTAGCCCTTGGAGCAGGAAAAAAATATGCAAAGCTAGGACAACTTTCTGTTTTCATACTAGATAAATAAAGGTTCTGCCCCATTTGGAATTTTCAGTCAAGACAAACACTTTTAAAATCTGTTTTCACAGATGTTGTGCTATTGCAAAGAAAAGGATGATTCAAATTAATATTTCTTCTCTCACTAAAAATGTACAACAGCTTCATTTTTCAGAAGGGTTGCTTGGATCTACCCCTGATTCTTTATTACAGTCTGTGTAGTTCTCCACACTGTAACCACTGCCTTAATTAAAAATCTTTGTGCTTTGTTAGTCCATATATGATTAGATTATATATCACTCCCTAATACATTGCAGTGCTCTCTGTTGGAAAGGGTCGTCTCCCCTTGCAAAGGAAATTATGATAATAAGCCCTACAACTAGCTTGCCTCATGTTCTTTTATAAAAACAATAAAACATCTGTTTTTTAAAAGAGTCACAGCATTTGCCTAAATGATAATTAAAACCAACATTAGCAGCAGAGTTCTACTATTAAACTAAAGAATTCTTTTAGTCTCCTTGATGGAGCAGTATCCATAGATGATGTTACAGCAGCTGAGGACTTCAGTTGTCTGGCTGATGTAAGCATTCTAATTCAACTTTCATGTTGTTTAAATGATTAGCCAAATTCTCAAGATTTTTCATACTACTCTCTTTATTTTCTTTCTACCTCATTACCCCTTGTGCCTATGTGTTGGAAAATAGCCAACACATTTTTTATTAAGTATCAATAAGCAATCTATTTAGAATGAAATAACTTTCAAAATCTTCTATAATGCAGAGTAATAAATTACTTTTTTGAACAATGCATTTTTCTCTTTCTGAAACACTTTTAAAGAAGTATGGAATAAAAATCAAAAATATCTCAAAGATTGTTTAGTAGTTAAGGAACAGTTTACTAGTGGTAGAAAGCAATGTAAGAACCAGAATTTTTAGTTGTATTTTTGTTAAGGGTCAACATCAACTAAAAAGCAAAAGAAACTAATCAGTCACTACATGTTTCGTGCCATAACGCTTTTGTGTTTGTTTTTTTTTTTTTTCCTGAGTGTAGTCTTCAGTATCTCTTCTTGGGCTATATTGAAATATTATGCTTTACTTAATAATGGGTAGGTAGTTTCTTTTATAAATAATTGAAACAGAAATTTAGGCAACAAGTAAACTATTTACTTGATAGCCAACAGTAAAATAGTGCTCTGTAACCATTCAAAAATTTCATTTCTGTTAATAATTTTCTTTATGCTTTCCTGTTTACTCCTTCATGCCAGTTGTGTCTAGCTTTTCTGGTAACAAAACTGAAAGTTCCAAAGGACTAGAAATAAACATGAATATATGTATGTATTCAAAAATCCACTCCACTAAACTTTAAAGCAAAGCATAGTTAACATTGCTTTTTATTAGTAGTAAATATATTGATTAAGTAGTTGACAGTGGAGTATACAGCACTGGAGATGAGCATATCTGTGGGGTTTACTACCAGTGCTGCACACATGCATTATGATACTTCACATTTCCATCTTAGGGTCTCTCCTGTCTTTATTTTTCATTGAAATTTAGTAACAACTTCTTAGCGAGTGTAACTACATGAAATACCTAGCACAAGTAAATGCTGTTCCCAAAAGAAACTTTGTCACAGAGCGGAATTAAAAAAAATTTTAAAAATAAATAGATTTGTGTTGGTTTATGCAGAATTTTCATTGGCTATATTACACACATTCTCAAAGGATGTATACTGCTTATTCTGTTTATTCCCACAGCTACAGTATCTTTGCTTTTTTTGCTTTGTAAAATAATGCACTGATTAGAGCTGTATCCATTTACTCGGTTGAAAAATAGTCCCTCCTTAGATACATGTCCACTGCTAAGAAATACAGTAGAGAATAGAAATCAGAGGAGTAGAATCAGTAAAATACCAGATTTTCCTGTGCAAAAAAATTCCTTCCAATGTTTTTGCTGGAATTCAGTTAGACAGAATGATGACTACTCAGAAGCTGTTTACAGGGAAAGTTGTTTACAGGGAAATCTCTGTATACTGTGTCCAGTTGCAGTGCTGTGTATTATTTTATTTTAATAGTTTTAAATTTTATTTTATTTTTAATAGTAAATATCTGGTATTCCAAACTTCTTTCACACAGAGATTTTTATGGAGTTTTTTTATCAAGTTTATTGAGTTTTTTTGAGGGAACTCAAGTGTGTATTTAGATTACTAACTCAGACAACGTAAAATTCTGCTTTCTCCTAAGACCACTTTAAACTGACGTTTTTATTTAACGGAATCATTTTTGACAACTACATTGGAATAGATTGATGTTAGTCCAAGAACGATAATGCAATTGAGGTACTTCTGAAGAAAAATGACACAAAATTGTTTTAAAATTCAAAATTACTAAGCTGCTTAGGAGAACATGACTCTCAAAATAATCAGAGTAACAGAAATAGAATGAAATTTTGTAGTTCAAAGGGCAAGATCGTGCCTTTTAGTACTAATAACAACAACCTGTTGTTGTCTGTTCAAGTTTGTAAGCCTAGATATCATAGAACGGAAAAGAAGAAAAGGTACCTAAAAGGATTAATCAAACATGGATCTAATTTTACAGGGAGAAATACTAATGACATGTTCAAAACACTAAGAATTCACCTAATCTCATATGAAAATTCAATATTTTTAAGAAATATGAAACAAATTGGGAAACAATTTGAATCACCCTATATTAGAGAATACATCTTAAGCAAAAGGATCTGAAAAAATTTATTCTTACAAACCAAAGTCGACTGAAATTGAAATTACTGTTGTCTAGAAATAGAGCTGTGAAAGAAGTAGAGCACGAAGAGTGAAATGGCAACATCTGCCTAAGTACCAATGTGTGTGCACTGGCCATTAACACTTCCATCTAGAAAATGAGTTTATGGCCACGAGATAAAAAGTCATCAGAGAGAATAAGTAACAAACTGGAGAATTGTTGAGAAAAGCGTTGCACAACAGTTGCGGCTATTGAAAGTGATTAAACTTACTTGCCCAGGAATTTCCCTGCCATTTCTAGATTCCTGTTTTAAATTTATGCAAAGGAAACATTGGAATTCTTTGTTTAGTGTTAGTTCAAGTGATGAAGCAAAGGTCTGGAAGTGCAATAATGGTCTTTTTCCTATGCCGTAAGCCACCTACTCTTCCCTTGTTCCATGCTGAAGTGGACACTATGACTACACTGAAGCAGGCAGTCCCGTATAGGATAATTCACGTGCTTTTGGTAGGTAGATTTAGCTGTATTTTGGAAGGCTTATAATTACTTTTATTTAGATTTTATCCTTTAAAAAAATCTATTTTTAAAATTTTAATCAAATATTTGTATAAAATATAATTTAATAATAATTTCTTTAGAAAATTGCTTTATTTCAGGCACTATTCACATTGTTAGATGGGAGGAATGACGTGATAAGTTAAAGCACAAGAGCCTGCTGCAGCCCTAAGTCTAGACTGACCTCCAGGAAGGCACTTAAAACCTCTGAAGGAAATCAACTATTGAACAAACTGGTTCCTGCAGGCTTTAAGGCATAATACACATGATGTTACTCTACTTTTTCTTTTTTAATTTAGAAGTTTCCAGTTATTGCCGAGTCATTCGATGACAGTTTGTACCTACTGTAAGGAGAAACTGGGCAAAAGAAAACTATTTCTTTTTTATATTTCCCTAATTTGTTATGAATAATGAAGCAATACATTGATTTAGGAACTTATGAGGCTGGGAAAATTTTAATGTAGTAAAAGGAAAAACAAATATTCTAAGTCTTCCATAAGCAGAACTAGTCATGCGGTAGAGGAAAAAATATTTTGAAATTTAGTGTGTTAAATCTATATTAATGAAATAATGTCCACTGGAAGACCATTGGACTTTCATATTCTCTTAATAAAACAATAGCGGTTTTTCCAGTTGTCTTCATATATCTGATAACGTGCAGATATATGAAGTCAACTCTAGTACTTACAATCCAAATTAGACCATTTGATTCTCTTCCATAATATTTCTTCAAACATATTCCCCAGAATATTTTTCCATGATGTGTTGGTGGATAATTATTCTCATTAGTAGAAAAGAGCATGCAAGCTGCTCTCTGATTTTTTTAAAAACCTAATCACCTGTAATATTTTGTAATTATAGCCTTCTTCTCTAGGAATCTTTAAATCACAAATCCACAGTTGTGTAAGTAATGCAGAAAAAGTATGCTTAAAAGTACACTTTTCCTTGAGATTACTTTGTTATGACTCTTTCATTTTCAACAGATAACAGAGATATAAGTGACTGCCTAGTATATAACAATGTCAAATTCCATTAATGTAATGATTAATTACTCTACCAAAAATATAATGAACTCAACCAGTTTATATTTTTACCCACCTGCCAAGAAAAGCTTTTAACTTTGCATCAAAGTGCACATTAATTTCTGCAAGTGAACACAAAGAATGTTTGAGTTTATTATATCATAACTATAATAAAAGGAAGAGTATTCTTTAAATAGGAAACAATTGTTAGCCCAATTAAGCTCTTAACAGACTAATCAAAATAAAGTAGGTATTTATTAGTCTGTTTACAGCAATGCTCACACTCTGCAGTCCATAATAATACAGTGAAGCCTCATAAATAATACAATGAAGCTTTTTGCTCAAGAGAACTCACTTGTACCTATACAAGCACCTGTAACCTTTCCTTCACTATAGTTACTCCTTCGATTTCATCCCAGGTCCTAAGCTTGAAACTTCAGACTCTTTGAAAGCAGAGAAGTGGTGTGTAGTTTTGGATAGCTGTTAAGTCTTAAAGTCTTCACTGCTGAAGCTGACAGGGCAGATCTTGTTTTATACATGTCAATGTCCCAATGTGTTTTGCTTTTGTGGTTTCCCAGCTAAAGCCTGGAAGGCATATGATCACCTTTCCCAAGATCCTTACCTGTAAGTGTCCACTGTTGTCACACTGGGAGTTTCTGAGAGCCTCTGCCCTTGTTCACATTCAACACTGAGAGCACTGCAGTGCCAGCATGTTCAACGATAGTTACTTGGCCACTAGACACTAGTTAAGGCAAGCTAAAAGGAGACAGGGGCTGAGGCCAGCCCACACAGGTCCTGAGCCCCCCCACATAAGCCAACACAGAGCAAAAATTGCAATTTTAGGGGTACACTGTACTTATTTTCCTCTTTGAGAAGAAATTACTATGTTTACTGTGATACCTTTCTGTCCATTCATTTCCAATACTTCATTTTTTCCAGGGTATGCAATAATAATATCTACTATTCATCTTTAGCTCATGGAAAACCATTCCACAGGTTTGGTAAAATTAAAGAATGACGATCTCTTCAGAGTTCTAGAAGAAAAATAAGGGAGTGGGAACCTAAAAGTTCAGTGTTGGTAACCAGGGGAGGAAGTCTTTATGCAGATACTTAAAATATCTCGTAATTTGTATTCTTGTCAAGCATAATTCTTTAATAACATACTAGTTATTAAAGAATTATGCTTGACAAGAATACAAATTATTGTCCCACTAGAGTCCCTTAGAGTGGCCCCTTAAAGTCCCTCTCCCATTGTTATTTTTTTTTTTTTAAAAAGTGCTATCTTGCCTATCCCTGCTCCTTATTCATTTGTTTGAAGAAACATATTAATCTATTAAAGGTGTTTCTTCTCATATTTTTTCCTATTTGTTTTTCTTTTTATGCTATAAATGGGTCATAAAAAAAAATTTAAGTGTCTTACTCCGATAGTTTCAACTAATAACTTTTCCCTGCTGACTCTCAAATCCATAGTCTCTTCTCATAACTGATCCAGTTCTATATCAAGGTCTTCCTTTCTAGAATTTTTTAAAAAAATTTTAATGATCGGTTCAACACACCACACTCTGAATAGCCAACCTAGCTTTTAAAACTGTCTCCTTTTCCACTACCATCAATTCTGACAGTAAATAGACATTTGCATTAAGGTCTCCTACTCCTCAATTTCACAAAAGTATTTTTCCAACTCCTTCTGCTTTGCATTTCACATTGCTTCAAAAAATCTCTGCTAGTGCATCCAGACCTTGTGCTATTTATGCCTTCTGTGGATATAATACTCCGTTATCCAACCTTCCCTTCCCTTCCCT
>VZTH01016963.1:12946-111643 GCA_013397815.1 Aleadryas rufinucha
CCCTTCCCTTCCCTTCCCTTCCCTTCCCGAACCTTCCCTTCCCTTCCCGAACCTTCCCTTCCCGAACCTTCCCTTCCCGAACCTTACCTTCCCAAACCTTCCCTTCCCAAACCTTCCCAAACCTTCCCAAACCTTCCCTGAACTTGCCTGAACTTCCCTTCCCTTCCCTGAACTTCCCTTCCCTGAACTTCCCCGAATTTCCTTGAACTCCACTTCCCTTCCCTGAACTTCCCTTCCCTGAACTTCCCTTCCCTTCCCTGAACTTCCCTGAATTTCCCTGAATTTCCCTTCCTTGAACTTCCCTGAACTTCCCTCTTAGACATCAAAATCAGGTAGTCAGATTTGAAGTTTCTTCAGAAAGTCAGATTGGATATAGGCATCTTCCACCTGTCAAATTTTGAATCTTACTGTTCTATGAGAGTTTTGAGATTCTAAATAATCACCGGGCCTTGGCTGCTGGATCTGTGTGATGTAGGAGGGTTGTAATTCTCCAAAGCCACAGCAGGTGCCTTATCTTTGTGCTTGACTGTCTTCCTGCCTTGCTTTGCTCCTGCTTCTTTCTTAGAGCAAAAAATAGTCTTTTCACAGCTTTCAAGTTTTATATTTTTCCCTATACTGTATATCATTATTCCTATTTTCAAACTTGCTTTATCTTTCTCCACACATGAACATGAGAAACACAGCAAAAGACATAGGGTACCAAAACTAGTTCATGCCACAGTTGCCTGAACTTGTTTTTTGTTTTATGCTGCAACTGATGTAAATCTGCAGGGTGAGAGGTAAGTGGTCTACCATACCTCTAATAATTCTGAGTGAACTACTAATGTATTCAAATCCCATAAACATATCTTGTTTTCATGTGTTTGTTTCACACTTCATATTTAGTGCATCTTATATTTAAGGGAAAAAAACTAAACAAATAATCAATTTTTTTTTTTTCTTTACTGCAAATCTTCTCTGCTGAATTGTGGATAACTACATGCAGTACTATATCACATTTTTGTTTAAAATTTTTTCGTTTCAGAACAGGAATCAAATTCATAATCTTCTTACACAATTTTTAAGGGAGTATTTTCAACTTAGGCAGTTGCTAGGGCAGCTGCAGCAGGTGATTTCTGAAAATTTTGAGAATTTGAAGTATCCACATATTGTAAACATGGAGATAGCTGCAAGACTGCAGAAACATCAAAAAAAAAATGGTGCTTAGAGCTCCCTTTGTCATGCTTGAGAATAACGTTAAAGGGAACCATGCACATATGGACCTAATGGTGGGCAGCATGATTTGAATTATTCCATTGAAGCTTCAGTCCACATGCTGCTGCATCCAGATGTTTTCTGTTCACTATAGGGAGATTATCAAATGTCCCACAATCACCTGGTACCAGGACTCTTGCACAATATCCATCATAATACTTGGAATACAGTGAATACGTCAAATACAAGTGCTAAGGGAAAGAGCCTTTATCTGAGATTTGTTGCATGCTTTCAGTTCCTCTTCCCTGTAACAAACCTTGAGGCAGTTGGCAGGTGGTATCAGACAGAACAGATCTGCAGCCATTTCATCTTCCACTTGACAAATGGACCATTTCGCATCAATCTTGTGGTTCAGTACATTTAGAAAGTTTACAGCAT
Source organism: Aleadryas rufinucha (assembly GCA_013397815.1). Lineage (NCBI taxonomy): Eukaryota > Metazoa > Chordata > Aves > Passeriformes > Aleadryas > Aleadryas rufinucha. The sequence continues at coordinate 14,579 of VZTH01016963.1, forward strand.
CTTTCTGTCCTGAAATCTCTTGATCTACTGTTACTACCTGTCCCTATATGTAAATTACTATGTTGAAGATAGATTTCCTCCTATTTCCTCCAATTTCTCAGTTACAAAACAATGAAAATTTTCTGGTTGATTCACCAATATAAAGCATGATTATTTCTGTTGAAGTACAAGGAGGTGTCCTACTAAAAGATGAAACCAAGCATTTCAGAGGCAATTCATTATGCTGTGATGAAATAAAATTCTAAATATTCTATTGTTATATTACACTAGGAGTCATTTCAGTATATTACAGGGTCTTTTTGAGTGTCACCAAGAACCACGAACACTGGCGAAATGAGTTCTGAAAATACACATATCATATGAGAAAATGTTACCTCAAAACTGTGCCGTGTTAGTACACTTAATACTGACATACTTGTTTTAAATCTGAGCAGATATGAAACTTTCTGATTACATAATCTAAGTGGCAACTACTGAAGTCATGTTGCTTGCACAGTAACAAGAATCTAATTTTATAGAATTTATGAGCATTATGATGAGTGACACAGACATGAAATGTATATTTGGTTGCAGTTACTCATTTAGTAATGTCTAATATACTATCAGTTCAAATTAAGTTTATCTATGAAATAGTAAAGAAATCAATGACCTTAACTTACAATTTTGGATGTTAAAAGGATTCAAACAATCAATTTATCTGTAAAGTGTGACTTTTTTTCTTAAACAGAAATTTCTGAAAAAAAATTTCAGGATTTATATGTATATGAAAATTTAGCTTGCAACTAGCATTAAATCTTTAGCTGATAGAATTTTGTGTCTAACAGATTTGCTCTTTTTTCATATCACTTTAGTGTGTAGTTATCTGACTGACAAATTTGAGATCACAATATTAGGTTGTACAAACATTTTGCTTATTTTTAATTTAACTTGAATATTCAAAATATTGCAGAAGACAAGAAAATATTGTTTTACAAAAAAAGATAAATTGGTGATTTTAAAATTAAAATAGATTAATTCTTCCTAAAGTAATGAAGGTAAACTAGAGAAAAACAAATATGTGCATTAGTTTCCAGTTTTATTAATAAAAATTCATAGTATTACCTTGAATTCATAAATTGTGGGTTCTTTCTAGATGAGAAACAGCCTTCAAAACACCCTCAGTTGTATATTTATTATTCTGAGAGACAATCTGATCTTTGTATGAAGGACAGAGAATCATAATAATACACCATAATGTTGAATGGTATTTTTAAGGCCATCACAGGAGCCATCTGTCTCCCCATTTGTTTAAGCCATGGCGAGGTACTGACCTCTGAAGGTGTACTACCCTCTTCCAAAGTTAGTACCAACCTTACCGTGACTCCAGACAAGGTATGCAAATTACTATACAGTAGCTTTTTATGTTGGAGCATTGTGCCGATGTTACCCAAGTGACTGTGAACACAGCAGTAATCTAAGCTGCATCTGCAGCCAAAGATGTCTGGCATTTCATCTTCATTGTGAAATTCATTAGGTGCCAACCAGTCCTTTCAGATTTGCTCCTATTTGAAAATGACCTTGTTCACAAAGAAAAAAAAAAAAGGATGTCTGATGAATTCCATGATTGGGAGGATATATTACTGTGCATCAAACTGAGATTGTCACCTTCAAATAAGTAGTTGAATTTCACTACTTTTCCAAAGCTTAGAAGGTCATATTTCTTATGGAAAATTACTATCTAGAGCAGTAATAAGAATGTAGAACCCATGAATCATAATGCAAGTTGGGGGTTTTTGGTTTGTATTTGGTTTTGCTTCTTTTTTAACTTATCTTCTTCTGCCTGTATTGCATGGTTGGTTTGGCTTTTGCTGTTCATTTATCTGGGTAATAAAGGAAAAGCTCTGAATTTGGCCTTTCATTGTTATATAAAATGGTCTATAAAGATTAATATTTGTGAGAGGTTGAAAATACCCAACAGACAAAAATACTACCCTCTTATGCTCTTTTCAATTTAACAATTAACAGAACAAGCATCCAAAGCCCTAAGTTATGACAAGCACAGAAACTTGTAAACATCACTAAAAATTAACAGTGGAAATCTTTCATCAAAAGTTTTGAAAGGTGTGTCTAGAGTAACCTCCCAAGAGCCTTTATATGAGATGTGTACTGAGAATTATTGTTATTAATTTCAGAATACGACAGATTTGTCAGATGACTATTTGTTGTCATGTTAAACTGACAGTAGCAAGCCATGTCATGTTTCCAAAATGAAAATTGAAAAGAATAAGATCAGTGAAGGATTTTGTTAGGGTTTTTTCAATTTCCTTGGGAGAAAAATACCAATTTATGCAGCATCATTTAGCAGCATAAGATGCAGGTCAGAAATAATTATATGTGGCAAGAAAACTGAAAAATTTTGAAGTGACAGTTGCACTGGATTTACTATTTATTTTGAAACACAGTGTCAGTCAGTTATGTGCTTTTCAAAGCCAGAAACTTATTTTGGTTTTGTAAAACCTTAGGCCATTCTCTTTTATATTTACACTATGATACTTTCAACAGGATAATCTGAAAGGAAAGCTTCACAAGAAATTACATGTTTAAGAGATGAATTTTGACTTTAAGAAAAAGTTCTCACCTTGCTCTGTCTACCTACATGTTACATGGAACTGGAGGCTTAGAATCTGACAGAAGGGTCCTGCTGGTTTCTGAATACTAGCATTTGTTGGTGGAGCCTCTCAGAAGCATTTTAAAAATTCTGAAAAATAAATTTGTACATACTCAGCAATTATATGTAGAGTGTGACAGCTAAATTTTTTGGGGGTTTTTTCCTGTCTCACATGAACATTTGTTGTTTTTTTAGTACTTCCAGTGTAATAATTGAGACACAGGTAATTTATTCTTAGATGATCAAATACAGTTACCTTGGGATACATCAGGCTGTTAAGTTTTTCTCTCCTCAAAAGTATGGGAAGTCAAATACAGTCTTGTCTCTGTGGAACTTATTCAATTGGCACAGTCAGTTGGACTTTTCTGCTGATTTTAAGAACATTTGATGCCTTATTACAACTCACGAAGTGTTTTATTCATAGAATCATAGAATCATAGAATAGGTTTTACTCCTAGAATCATAAAGTGGTTTGGGTTGGAAGAGAAATTTAAAGGTCATCTAGCCCACCATCTTCACCATAGGCAGGACATCTTCAACTAGATGAAATTGCTTAAACTATGATCCAGTCTGACCTTCAAGGTTTCCAGGGATGGGACATTCACCACCTTTCCATTGCGCAATCTGTTTGGGTGTTTTAGCACCATCATTGTAAGAATCTTCTTTCTTATATCTAATCTAAGTTGAAGCTCTATTATATGAAGCGCTTCTATAAATAGAAGAGCCCTTGTCCTATTGCAACGGGCCCTCACTGAATGCAATTTGTTCTTCAAGTACTTAATATCATTCAGATTGGAAATAATGGGAAATGATCCCATATTCTCCCACTATTGTGGAACTGTGAAAATATAAAATATCTTATTACTGCGGCTCTGTGCTTTTATATTGCTTTGCAAATTATTTAGCTAGCATTACAGGAAATAATCTCTCATTTTCAGTCCGTGTACCTGAGGACTTATAGAAATTCTTTCTAAGCCCTTGGCTGCCATGGTGGCAGTGCTGTCTTCAATCTGTTAAATTGTTTATGGAGCTGACATTATATTGTCCAGATTTTCATGGTAATCATGGAATGGTTTGGGTTGAAAGGGACCTTACAAGATCATCTACTTCCAACCTCCTGCCAGGGACACCTCTCATCAGGTTGCTCAGGGTCCCATCCAACATGGCCTTGAACACTTTCAGGAATGGGACATTCACAATCCTACCGGGTAACCTGCTCCATTGCTTCATTACCCACATAGTGAAGAGTTTCTTCCTAATATCTAATATAAACCTAGTCACTTCCAGTTTAAAGCCATTCCCCTTTGTCCAGCCACCGCATATTCTTGCAAATAGTCTCCATCTTTCTTGTAGGCTCAGGTACTGGAAGGCATTTGTTTCATTCTACATGTTTTTCAACATTGTGGTCACTTTCTTTACAAAGTTGCTTTGTTTTTACTGTGGCTGGTAATGTTGGCTAGAATTGTTAATGTTTACTGTAAATAGAAATACTGGAATATTTTACATTTTCAGCTGGAGTTATGTTATCAAGGACAGTTTCCATTTTTGACTTAAACCCTTTTTTTCATGCTCTTTTGACATAAGAAAATGCTTAGAATACTTACACTTGTGAAAGATATTTTATAGTTCTTAAATATTTAAAAATAATTATTATTATATAAAATTTGTTATTCTTTCCTGAAACACGTACAATGTCTCTGCCATCAGGCAAATTTGTCTCATATATTCTATTTGCATTTTTCTCCAGTATATGATACCCTATAATTTAGAAAACATCTATCCCTGCCAGATAGATTCTAAATTGACACATATATAATATTAACCAAACAATCAGGGAGATAACTCACTGGTCAAATGAATGTACTGTTGATAAATGTTCCTTTGCATAGTCTTTTCCTGCTTTACACATTTCTTTCTCAATCTTCTAGTAAGTAGACCTAGTTAGCTGAAAGAGGGAAGCACATTCTTCTAGATCAGTATTAGGATCATCCTCTTCTGATGGTCCATGCAGGCAATGTGGAGCTTTTTGATGTCTCATCTACCCTTATTCTGGTGAAAATATATTAATACAGTAGCATAAAAGTTAAATAATCCATGGCAAAACTTAAGTCTTTTCTGTAGAACTTTGTCTAGAACTGTCCAGTAAATATTCTATATGCTGCTATTTCTAGAAATTCTTGAGTCAGAAATTCAGAATGAATTAATAGAATTAAATCAATTCAAACCTAATGAGTGGAACAGACTGATTTTCTTCATCCTAACACTGTATTATCATACTGTTAAGAAAGTAACACTAATTCATACATTTATTAATTTACTTTCTAAAATTCTGAAATCATACAAATAATAAATTTCTATTTGTGATCTCATATTCCTGGCTTTGATTTACTTAATCTCTGAAAATTTTTGAAATTAAAGTTATTCAAAATCTGAAGAAGGAATTTCTTTGTGGGCGTGGGGGACTATTATGCTTTGATTTGACCATAATTACCAATTAAGTGACAAAAACTAATTGTGTCAGTAACCACTTTTCTTATCCTAGAAGGCTCATGAAACTTTATGAAAGTTTCTTTTTGTTCCAGTATTTTGATATGTTAGATGAAGCCACATGAGAGTCCTCTTGGGCAAAGTAGTTTCAAGGATGACAAATCTTAGACTAACCTTATCAGAGATAAATACATCCTTTAAATAGGATGTTCAGCAAATATTAGTTGATATTTTTTGACAATTCTGACTCAGGATGGTCTTGTAGGATTCATTGTCTTCTATGTAAGAATGCCATGACTGAACCTTGGAGAACATCCGTATATTTAGCAGTTTACGGCACATTCTTCTTCATGTTTGTATCAGATCTATACACAGATAGCATCTTCCTTCTCTAAAAGATAAACAAATTGAATTAATAAAGGGTTTTTCCTTCTAAATTCAGTTCTGCGTGTTCCCTAAACAGAAAGGTTTTCATCACTCACACTTGGCTGTTTGCTACAGTATTCATACTTGGGCTTTTTCCAGAGTTTGGAGTTTCTTCAGTGCTTCTCCTCACTGTAGAAACTGTACCTCTTCTGCAGGTTTCTATATCCAGAAAAAGATACTGTACTAGATAAGTTACGTACCTGATTCTATTTTTATTTACATTTGTTCAACTCAAGTGCATGCAATAAACATTATAATTTTGAGGCTGAACTCTATCTGCAGATTTGGGATAGTGGTAATTAAAAATTCAGGGTTGCTTTCAGGGCAAACTTGATCTAGAATGTTGTCAGTAAAACCTGCCTGGAACCTTGCAATGTCAATTTTATGCAATCATTTATCAAACTATTTTATAAACACAGCGTGATTAATGTACAAACATTAAGTAGATATGCATACACACAGCTGACTTATTAAGTTACCTGAAATATCCTGCACAGCAGTATATTATACCATACAGGCCTATTTATTCATCTCATACAACTTGAGCTGGCAGATCACTTAACTAATAAGTGATGAAAGTTCCATTTCCTTTCATACAATGAGACATAAAAGCCTCCAGATATATATAAACTACCTTTTGAAAATTGTTCTCAGACAAGTAAATACAAGCTATGTAGATGAAAGAATCACAGTACTAACTTACAATGACATGCCAGTTTCAAACCAAACCAGGCCATGTTTCTTATTCATAAATGTCATTCTTCTATAGAGATGTTACACTTTTGACATGGAGCAAATTTCTAGCCACTTCCTGGGAGCCTTCTTGTCTCAGAGCTCTCAAGCAAACAAGAATAATGTCACAGATTGTGCAAAGAGGCTTATATGAGTCTGGTTCAGATGTATGTTCATCTCAGTTAAGATGACCTACTGTTCTTCTCAAACATAACCTAAAGTTCAGTGTTAAAGTGATCATAATTGCTTAAAAACTTCAAAATAGAGTTTGCTATGAATTTATGAGGAAAGTAGTCGTATTGTTTTAGTCATAGTAATAACTCAAGTCCTTGAGACACAATCCATTTGTAAAAAGATTGAATCATTACCCTGACATTCGAGAAACATATGTTGTGATAGCAGCTAAACTGAAGGAAACATCTTACATAAAGAAGCCAAAATTATGCAGAAGAACCTTACAAAACCATGAAAAAAAAAGAACAACCCAACCTGTCTTTTGTTCTATGGAGTTATTTTCAGGTGGGAGAAGGTTAACCTTAGTTTCTGTATTGCATTAGCTTTTAACTGGTGCTATAAATCTCAGAATACCTTCATTCTGTTGAAGAAAATAAAGGAAAGCATGGAAGGCATCCTTTGATATTTTTTTTCTCTTCCATTTTTTTTTTTTTTACTGTGTTTCCCCACAATACTATGTTTCTATCACAACTTATCCAGCTGCAATGAGACAAAAAGAATTGATAGGTAGAAAATATTGGGTTTTTCTACAGTTTTCTGAGTACTTGATGTAGAAAATTGACCATTAAAGATGCTGAAATAATCTTTCTTTTTAAAGGTGTTCTGGTTCAGAGAAAGCATGTTGTCTGCAGAGATCCAAAGCATTTAGCAGTAGAGGAAGAGAGTGGACTCCTTTTTTTTACATTTTTAGAACGAACTTTTAACACAGAATTTCTTCTACTAATAGAAACAATTTACCAATTCTTATTTTTTTCAATGTGCTGTGATTTTTCTTATATTAAGGAATTTTTAATTATGGTATTCAATTAATATAAGAATCTGTGAAGTGGCTTCACTAAACCTTAAATCCTTTTTCCAATAAAGGAAATAAAATTTGGGCTATTAGTTTAAAATTAAGAAGTGGGTTTTATACGAAATCATGTTTCCACCTCCATCTACTTGCTGCAAGCAAGTGGTCAAACATCTCATTCTTCCACTCTAGAAAATGCATGTATACCTTTCCATGTAATCACAGTGACTGTTTAATACTTTGTCGTCAATTTTCTAATTCAAGTGATAGGTTTAAAATATGTTCTACTTTTTTCTTCACGTCATGGTGATTTTGGAGTTAATCATAGATGAATTCTGGCTGGTTGTGGATAGGATTGCCAGTCTTTCCTTGCAGCAGTACTCTTCCTCAAAGAAAGTACAAATAAACAAAAATATAAGTGGTAGCTGTAAAAATATCTGGGACTTCTTTTGAGAAAGAGTGAGTCCAGTAGCAGGGAGTACCAGTGGAAGGCTTGCAGCCACAAAGATGCCAGGAAATACTAGTGTGGAGTATTGAGTGTTAGTTAGAGCAAAAATATAAACATACCAGACCCTTGTGGTGTTTCTCCTGTCAATATCAAGCCTGAAATCCATGGGTTTTTATGATTGTATCTCAAAATTAACACTATTCATACAGTAGTTCTGTGAAGCTGAATACTGGTATTCAAAGGGAGATATAGTCTGAATCTTCAATTCATCATGGGCCACTCCTACAAAAATTGAATATGAATTCATGCATACCACTGAATCAATTTCTTTTTCATTTTAGGAGTTTCCTTTCCATATCTTTTTAAGAGAATTCATAAAAAGCCTAGCAACTGGGAATGGCCCAAAGGCATATTTGAGCTAATGCATCCTAAATGAAATCTTAACCTTCAACCTTCATTTTCTAAAAGCATATTCTCTAATTAGGTAATGCTCTTTTCATGCAAGTGAAAGGTGTAATGCTGATTAAGTTTATATCGCTGAGGGAAATTTTGCCACTGCAAGGTCAACATCTGTTGACTTAAAAACTAGAAGGCATAATTCAGTATTTGAAATCATAGCTGCTTCTAGTAGGGTTAATTAAACAGTAACTCATCATTTCCTGAAAACTCATAACAAATGCAAGCTAACCAAAGCTGAAGATTTTATTTTTTCTCATTCTGATACGCGTTGCATAAATTAACTTCACATAATATACAGGTTAATAGAGGTACAATCGTGAACCTCAAAACAGACAGGTTTGATTGCAAACCTTTTTTTTGGGTTGATTCAGTTTTTTGCCTTGAGTCTTCTGTACTAGAATGCAATTAAGGAACAAAAAACATAATGACATTAATGATAGGTACTCCAACTTCAAAACATGCTGGTTTAATCAGGAACTCTGAATGTGACTTCATGCACAAGCCCTTGTCAATATGTTCGTATTTCTCCCACTTCACAGACTGAGAAACAACTCCTTAGCTGGAATACAGATTAGATACAGACAGAAAAATTACACACACTTTTTTTTTCCCAGAAAACAGCTAGTTCTTTTGACACTATCAGTGTAATATTATATGTATTTCCAGTACATCACTAAGAAGGTCATGTACTATGATGGGGTTTTTTTAAATTTTGCTTTAGAACTTGTAAATACAAATTCCAAATACAAGCTTATAGAGATACAAATATAAAAGAGGTTTCCTATCAGGGAAGTCACATTCCCTACTTAATGTAATATTAAAATCTACAGAGTTTGATAATTAATCATGATAAGGTACCAAAAGCATAGATAGAAAGACTAAGCACATGAATTAGTATTTATTAACAATATTATAAGAAGAATATAAAATTATTAGTCTAGAAAGCCAATAAGTTACAACAAAGAAAAGATGTCCTACTCATTTATAATAGTATATACTCCACTGTTTCTTCAGTACAAATGTAAAAACTATTATTTGCATTTAGTCTTAGTTTCCTCACAGAGAAAAAATATTTTTTTTTCCCTATGAGTTCTCATATAATTTTTTCTCTCATCACTTTATGGAATCATAGAATCATTTAGATTGGAAAAGTCCCTTAATATGATAAAGTCCCTTAATATGATCAAGTCCAACCATTAACCCAGAACTGCCAATTCTACCACAAGACCATGTTCCTAAGTACAACATTTACATGTCTTTAAAATAACTCCAGGGATGGTGACAAAACCACCTCCTCAGGCAGCCTATTCTGAAGTCAGCTAAGCTCCATATTGAAGCAATTTCCCATAACACACAGCCTATTATTCTACAACCTAAAGAAACTGAAGAACATTTTGAAATTAACCAATATTTCAGAACCAATATTTTAGATTATATAAAAGAGCTATTTTTCCATTAATTGAAAATATTTAACTACTATGCATAATATTGCAAATTTCATATCTTGGTAGGAGTATAATTCTAAGTTGTTTACATCAGAGTTATCATGTCAGTTCAAATAATTTAATAATTTCCAATGTGTTTTCCAAGTTAAGACCTGAAGACATTAATGCCATCCATAGTGATTTGCGGTAAAATCACTGGAGTGATTCTCAACCAGTGAATCAGTTTTCACAGAGGACTTGTAAGAGGCTGTAGGGTGGCATGCTTGATACTGCAAAAGGAGTGATGCTGTAAGATTGAAACCGTGCTTTAAGAGAATGAATAAAAGTCAGCAGCAGCTTACTCTCCTTGTTAGGAGAATCTGGTTCTACTCTATCCCCAGAAAATTCATTAAAGCATGGGAAATTTCTCTAACATCCATAAATGTGAAGTTCAGTTGTAGGAAAAGCAAATTCTGAAGAAATTCTCCCAGCAGAGGTTTTCCTTGTATGCACTTTCTTGATACTCAGCTCCAAGGAGCCAAAAATGCCTTCTAGATAGAGGCAATCTCTAGCAGCTTTGTATATTTTTATATACAACTTTCTTACTCTGTTTGAACTTTTTGCTACAGCATAATGCAAGAGAAAGACTTGAGGACCATAAAGACCAAATGACCCAGACTTTCACAAGGCAATTTAAAATCCTTTGTTGGCTATAAACAACAGAGTACCTGATGTCAAGTCAACAAATGTTAGCAAAAGAACAATGGTACAAGACTTTATATTTGCTTAACATATCAGACAGACAGCTTGCCCAAAAATACAATATCTTAAAGTAATTTAAGTAGGTAGCTGGAATACTAGGAGTTACTTAAGCAAATCAGGACACTTGAAGAAAATTAGCATAATGCCACTGAAAAGTCCTTTAATAAAGGACTTCCTTGTAATTCTAAACTCATTTAATTAAAATTCACAAGACTTAATATTAGGTCAGCTACAGAAAAAAAGCTATGTCATTAAATAGTTTATTTTCTTTTTATTCATGTCAAGATGTTTTATCTTCCCCCACCAAGCCCTTTCTAAGATTTATCTTATTTTTGATCTTCTGTTTGTTTTTCTCCTAATTTTTTGTGTAATATTTCTTTCAACAAACCACAACAATTAATTCCAGATCATGTATTTGTTTGTTCATAGAATACAAGAAAGAATTTTTACGACCTGCTACTCTTTTCCTTCTAGTCATTATTTCACTTATGAGATAATGTCAAAAGGAGATGAATATTGTCACGGGGTAATGTCCTCCCACTGCAAGAGGAATGTCAAGACATTTATGAAAAATAAAGGATCACATGAAACAGATATCTATTTCAAAGCAGGAAAGTATTTTCCAGTCAAAATATTCAGTGCTGGTCACAAGACATCTGTTTATTTGGATTGTTTTGAAAAGGTAAAACAGATGACAGACACAAGTAAATTAGTCGTTTTCCTGCTTGACATTCATCATAAAAGTTTCATTTCATAGTATTTTAAGAATATGATTTAAAAAATAATTTTTCCAGGTATGAGCAAGAATGTAAAACAAGTATTGTAATATTTTCCTTAAATATTTTGTGGTTGGTTAGTTGCATAGAAATGCATCATTTGACAGGTATAAAATATACAAAATTACTAGCTAGAAAATCTGAGTATTATTCTCTCAGATATATAGACAGATAAAGTATTGTATAGTTTAGCTTTGCCCATACCTAACAAGGTGCCACTGATGAAACTGAAATAAATACACATTATTGCCACTGAGTCTAGATTTGCAGATACCTTAACCAAGCAGAAAAAAAAAAAGTAGCTGGTAATACAAATATTTTTTAAATATTACTGGGCAAATATAGATACCTTGTATGCATTTGATCTTGGATTTACACTATAAAGACATTTCCCAGCACTATGGACACAGACTTCCACTTTGTTGAGGCAAATGTTAAATTCAATCTAATTCTCTGAGTTGCCCTAAATGACAAACAACTAGAAAACACAGATGAAAACAGAAACTAACTAGACATGGTTACAGCTGCCATCCCAGTTTCCACTTGCAGTGCTTAATAAATAAGTTTCCTTTCTGTATCTTTCAGGTTTTGTTTTGCTACCAGCAGTATTGAGATATATGGTATGTATGTATGGTGCCATGAGAAGATAGGCAACAGAAAGGCTCCCGGGACAAATAGCTTCAGCAACACAGCTTTAGGAAGCCAAATAAAAATTGTATAAAGTGTTTACTATTCAATACAAACAAAAATAAACATTTTTAAAAATTAAAAATATTCAAGCATATATAATTAAGAGGATAACTTTGCAGATACTAATGAAAGTTGATTTCTTACTCTTTTGTTATAAGAAAAGAAAATTCTTCTATTAAAGCCACCAAAAATATAATAATATACGTGACTTTTCTGTTGCATTGGTTATAATTAGTAGTTGCATATGAGGTTTCCTCTACTGTATGAGTAGCAGACATCGCTAATTCATGTGAGCTGATAATCATGTTACAGGTTGGTTTAATGAGTTTAGTGCTTTTTTGTAATTATTATGGTAATACACTGCCTGTGACTCATACAATTCTCTTCTATTAATTAGTATGTGATTGCTTTAGTAAATTCATCTCTTCTGAAGTCCCAAGTTTATTTTACTAAGTTATATAGTTATTGACTTTATTATGTAGTTTATTTCATTATGGATTTGGAGGGTTTTTTTGATTGAAATTTCATCTTCTTCAGAGCCCACAAACCTCACTTTATATTCTTGGGATTTGTTTCACTGAAAGAATTACAGAAAGTATACAAACTAAGTCAATACTTCTGCTCAAATCCTGAGAATCACCATAATTTTTAAAGTGCGACTTCAGCTGTGGTGGAAACACTCTGAGGAGCCATCAAGCCATATAAACTCTACTTAGCCTGATTCTCAACTTTCAAGGATGATGCCTCATATTAAGGGGAATAAAGAAGGTGTCATGATTTCAGAAGTTTGTTATTTAACATAGATATAGAAAATTGTGTAGAAAATGACAGTGTTAGAACCTTGTGAAGCAACAAAGATTTAGGACAACACAAATGCATCGCCATTTCCTTCCACTCAGCAGGTGATGTAATGCACTGCAAACACTCAGGAAAGCTGCCCGAAGTTGGCTGTGTGAAGCCCCTGAATTCTAAGGATGAGTGTGTGTCAAGATGGTTCTGAAAAAACAGTGCAGAAAAGCTTGCAGTCAACACTGGAATCCTTAGAGTAATGGCCTGAATGTATTTCCCATTAATTTGTATTTTACAGTAGATTTGCTTTCTGTACTGTTCTTCCATTTCTTTCTGTCCTTCAAGCAATGTGGAGGAAAGTAAGGGTTATTCTGTTAAAATCCCTGCCTGTCAGAAAATTTCCTTTGAAAAAGAACAAACGTGGTAATTCCATAACCAAGCAGAAAGGGAAATTTGTGCCCAAATCCTGAACAAGTTTAGTGCTTTTTAGATAACAGAAAAACTGTATTAAAAGTATGTTATTGCTCCAGACCTCTGTGGGAAAATTATATGTGTTTCTCACAGAAATTCAAAATTAATTACACTTTTTTTTATAGAAGTGTGAAAAAATAGTGATCATACCTGGTGAGGCACACCAGCCTATTACTGGTAATAGATAGATGGCTTTCCAAACAATATACAGTAAAGATTGACATCTTCTTATGAACTAAAATTTTCTATCACATTATAAAGCCAGACAAGCTTAATCTTAAAATTTTTTTTTGAGAGAGAGTTTATACTTCACCAGTACAACTGGTGACTAAATAATTATAGCATTTTTTGTTAATTGTGTGTGAAGCCACAATAATACTCTCTTTGAGAGGAAAAAAGCAAAACAATAAAATTCCTGCTAGTTTAAGATTCTAGAGCAAATTTGTGATGGCTTTTTCTATACAGTCGTTAGATAGTTCACCTTTTTCTTATGTTGAATACCATAATTATAAAAGCTGTTACATCAAATTGAATACTGTTCTCTTCACATGCAGTGTACTCATGTTTTTCACACAGTAAACTGCATATGGACAAATTAACATTCCTCATAACTAGTTTAAAAAGTGCAAGAGTGCTATAATGGTTATTTCCTTGCAGTGCATAGTCTCAATGTGTACACAGGCTTTTATGACTATGCTAATATTATTGTTCTGAATATTTTTTTTTCAGATTGGAAAAAAAAAGATTATAATAATTTAAATCTTGGAGACTCTTAAGGATAAAAAATACAGCATTTTTCTGATTATTTATTTCACAGTACATCAATCTTTCCACTTAGGAAATAAGTTTTATTCTATAACAATAATGTATGTGTCAAAAAATTATCATAGAGATCAGAATTTGTCATACTGCTGCCTAGCTGCATCAGTGGAGTTTCTCAGAATCTTAGTGATGACAGACAAATTGAATTAATTGCTTATAACCTGCATATTCCTATATCTTTCCAGTTATTTGCCACACATTACAGAGTGCACATCAGTGCTAGTTTGGGAATTCTGAACTTACCTCTTATTTCTGGTCCAGATTTGCCTTGTGTAACTTAAGTATACAAACAAAAGCACCTGAAGTTAGATAGGATGAATCTGGGCCTCTGACATAGGAATTGTTTAAGCATTTCATCCTTTTGTCCAACTCTCTGGTAATTTCTTTTTGCCACTTTTTCTCTCCTGATTACACCACTCTCCTAATAACCTCCCTTGACATTATCAATGCACAGTTTTGCTTTCAGCAGTTGCATAGTTTCTCAAAACATGGAAGATTCCAAACAGACAAGAAAAGTACAAATTTCCTTACACAAAAATTACTTGTTACTTGGTAAGTAAAGTTGAAACAGTCATATAACCTCAGACGAGTTATTTTAGTCAAATTCCAAGAAAGTTAAAAAGATTGCAGCTTCAACATCGAAGAATTTGAAAGGTTTATTTCAGAGTTATGCCCCAATGCCCCACTAGTTTAAGTGAGTTTGCACCCTGTTTTTGGCACTTTCAAACCACAGTGGCCCTAGTCTCCAGAATTCCTGGCAAGTATTTCACATACTACACTGTTGTTCTGTTTTTATACCAGACTTACCTGAAAGAGCAATTAAGCATTTATTAGGGTTGAAACTCTTATTTTTAGTTTCTATGTGGCAATCATCATGACAAACAAGAAAGTCTCATTTTCCTGTATTTCACTTAGGAGAGAAAATATAAGTGACACATTGTATTAAAATGTCACAGCTATGGGTAGTTCTGTTTTAATGTCAGGCTTGAGATCCTAGCATATATCGTGTCAGTAGAGTTATGGTTTATATAAATACTTTCTTAAATATACCTGTGGATGTCAATATTCCAGAACTATTTGTTACTCCTCAAAACCAAGATTGTTTAGTGACTGAATTTTGCATAACTAACTATCCTAGTATTCAACTTGCTCTTAATTCCATCCCATGAATCATGTTATATTATTTAACTTTCTATTTCTCCATCCTCAACAAAAAAGAAATCAGCTAGTATTTGTTATTCTATATATTTTTCTATTATATATTCAGCAAAAAGTACAGTGAGGTTGTAGACTAGACAATATTAATTCCTTTTAAATTGAAAGCCTAAAAGCATTAAAATAATATTTATTTTTTTAAATGTAAATTCTCAAGAGAAAAATTCTTACTAAACATAAGTCAAGCTTTGTATTTGACGTAAGTCAAGTTGGTCTGCTTAAAAACCTTGACTTCATCTGGCTTTGCTGTTTATATTTTTTTTATTTATTAACTGATCGTAGCCACAACTCCTCTTTAAGAAGGAATACTGGCAAACAGAACCAAATGTTGCTGCACAAAAGAAAATGAAAGCCTTACATGAAAGCATTCTACCAACAGAGCTAAAAAGTTCTCCATAATGTGAAAGGTTTCTGGAGTCTATTGGATAACTGACATAAGTGCAACAATTAAATGGGAAATATTCTGTAAGAATGTTTCTGGTTTTAATAGTACCCAAAGACTATCAGCATAACCTTCATTGCCGTAAGACTAGCGGCCATCTATGGACCTTACATGCTAACAGTTCATTTCAGAAGCAAGATGTAGCAGTGCTCAAACATGCTTCTTTGCCATGTCTCAGGGTTTTGAAGTTGTATGCAGTTCCCTTTGACCAGCTTATTGTTCGTAATGAAATAGAATTTCTAAAACGCTCTGGATCTATCTTTAGATATCTCATTAAAAACAAGAATCTGTTTCTGAGTTTATGAACCCCTACTTAATCTACTACCTCTTACCTGATTAAATTTTTTTGAAAAGATATTAAAATATGGAGCTAAGGAGTTTTGATTTATAGCTTTTTGCAGGAACTTAAACACATTTTTTTAAATGCACATGCCACTGCTGTCAGTCTGATTTTTTTCCTGAATATGAAATTCGCAAGATATGAGCACACCTTACTTGTGATAAATGTGAAGATCACTAACAGGGGAAAATAATCTCCATCAATGTCCTTAAAATTCATGCCAACTTACGTGTGTGAAACTTTTTTTTAACAATTTTAGTAAAGAATGTGTTTAAAAGAAAACTGAAAGCAGAATTTTCTTCTAAAAATTGCAAATCACCAGGTTTACAATGTTATCTGTACTGATACAGTACTATATCTGTGTATCAATATATTAAAAGATATATTTATCGCAAATATCTGAAAGAAGACCAGAAGTTAGCTGATGACTGACTTTTGCATCAGAGTGGATATTATGACAAATAATTATAATGGAGTGATCACAGAATGACTGATGACTATCTGCTTTTGAGTTAAAGGGTAATACGCACTCAGGAGGTGAAATATAAAACTAACAAAAGGCTTTAAGGGATAACATCATTGTCTGCAGCTTACCAAAGAGCCTCTTATACACTAAGCCATAGATTTACACAGTATACAGTGACTAACGTGCATTTTATATGTATGTTTATGTATTTTAATAGGTGATTTCAAGAATGTCCCTTGCTGGATCATTTCTCTGTCAGGACATTGGAGTCACTGTACTATTGAAAAAATAAAAAAAATCCCACTGACCAGAAACTTGCTAAATCAGTGGATTGATTCAACACATTCAATACCATCCTCTACAAAAACAAAGCATGCAAGATCTGGGTCAGTGAGTCATCATGTTAAGTCCACCACATGGTCATGCCTGATACTGGGCCATCTGCCTGGCAATAACCATTTGTTCTAAATTAAATATAATGAGGACATGATCAGATAATATTAAAAGAGGCAAGTTTCCTGTTCTGCTTTTAAATTATAAATTTCTGTCCCATCAGTTTTCATTATATATTCCTTAATTTTTCATACATCTTTCTCTTCTAATATCAACTTCTAATTATCAGTCTTGCTATTCTGAAATCTTTCTGATGTTATTTTAGTCCACAGTAGTTTTCTCAATTTCTCATTGACATTTTACTTAAAATTAGGTTTGTTTCTTGTAATCTTTAATTTTATTACCTCCTTATTATTGGGTCTTCATCATTTAATCCTCTTCTTCTTTTCTTCTGTTGATTTTGCCCTTTCTCCAATCTACATCTTTAGTAACATTTGACTTCTACCTCTCTTTCAAATTCCTTGCAGTATGAGACTAATAAAATTTTGATATGTTTTTATCCTTGCCTCTCTTTTAAATGTCTTCATCTTATTTTACTCCTTATTTTTCAATCTCTCATCTGCTTTCATAGTTCTGCGTGAAGTCCTATTTGACCAGTCTAGCTTTGTCATTACTTCATTAATTTCCTGCATGAACATATGTGAATTCAACCTCCTACCTTTGTTTACCAAAATATTGTACAAAATAAAGGTTAATATATAATTGAGGCATATACTAGATCAATTCTCTTCTTCTATTCCAAGCTTTAACCTGATTTTCAGCTCCTCCTTTCTCTGTGTTTGGAAAGCAAGGACTTTGCAGAGATTATTACTTCTGTCGGCATTTTGAATGGCTAAAAAACTTTTTGCAGCCCTCTAGCCTTTGATATTATAATAAAAATACATGGTATTTTTAAGAAGCTTGATACATAATAGAAAACATATAACAATGAAGAAACCGAAGATATAATCCTACATAGCTGGATGAAATAATTTTGAACTTCTGTGAAGAGTGAAATTTTCCAGAGCTTAGGGAAATGTAACTGACAAAGAAAATATAAGAAAATATAACACCATGTTACAGTCCTTCAAATACTGGAAGGGACCATGTTGCTTGTAAACTCTTCAGAATCAATTTGAATTCAAATAATTTTATACAAGTATAAGCAACTTCAAATTTACTAATAACTAACTAATGTATGCATAACTGCACTGAAAGTTTTAAAGATAAGTGAAATCAAGTAATGTTTCTGTTTGTAAGTTCAGTCCATTGTTCATTTCATATTTTATCAGCTGTCCACACCTTTTTTTTTAAATGTGGCTAAATGAACTATTTAGTATGAAAAAAAAACCCTTTTAGAATGCATACCTATCTTTTTCAAGTAAAATACAGATACTATCAATGTATTTTTTGTTTTCTGTGTGAAATTAATATCTAGAAAATGCAGCAATAGCTGGTAATGTATGCAAGCCTACTTTTCTTACTAGCTCATTTTTCTTCTCTTTTACACAGTTAATTGTACAGTGATACATATGGTCCTCTAAACCAAAGTAGTTCCACAGTGGAAGCAATTTTTTCTCATCCTGCCTTTGTTTAGACTAAGCCAAAATGTTTTAGGAAACATGAAAAGGTCTTTTGCATTTTACTCTCATGTTCAGAGGCATTAGAATGGTATGTTCTGATGCAAAATTTCCCAAATTTTGGACTGTGGTATTAAATTTCCAGTGTGGGCTCACGTGTATTTTCTCTACGCAGTATGTACTGCTGGTTGAAGTGGTATCTGAGCCTCCAAAACAGAAAATGGGAATTTTTTTAGCCCAAAATTTTTCAAACTCCTAGTTTCAAATAAACCCACAGGAGCATAGACATAATATTGAGACAACCTCTAATTCTTGCTATTGGAGTGCATTTTTTACGGAAACCTTTTTGTCGGGTTTCAAATTTATAGTCCTAGACAAAGCATGAAAATTTGTTGAACTCCTTTCTAAGGCCTTGGAAATTCAAAAGAAAGCTATTTTATCTTTATGTGATAGGACTTACCGGTGAAATAATTGACTGAACATAATCTCCATTGCCACACCTGACAACATAGTTCCCTAACTCCAACATTTGAGTTTGGAGAACCAAAGATATTCTCATTACTGATTATTACATTGCATGCCTTTTTGATGAGAAGCTGCACAATGACCCCTTAATCCTGCATCCCACAGTGCCTTTCTTCTCACTGTCTCTTCATCAACTTTATATTTTATCAGTCTACTTTATTCAGAGGAGAACTCTGATACAAGTCTAGCCCTGTTCAGTTAAACAAGTTTTCCACCACATAAATTAAGAGAAATAGTGATGGACACACATATGTACACTGAGAATGAAAGAAGAATCTAAGTAGTCAAAACTGGACACAGCTTTCAACGACCTAGAAAAACCCCCACTACAAAGGGAAAACATAAGTGAATTACATGCTGGCTACAGGAGAAACAGAAAAATTAAAGAAAAAAATTTAAAACAACTTCACAGAAAAGAATTTTTTTTTTGTATTTGCGTGCTGTAGATACAGAGACTTTCCTATCTCATCTTTTCCTGTTTGGTTTTTTCAGGGTTCTTGTCTTTTTTTTTTTTTTCTCATCTTTCTAGTAATATTTGAGGTGGGGAGGGCATAATCTTTTTGGTCTTTATCACCTTTTTTAATGTGATATCTTCATGATCTGAATACATTAATTCATCATTGCAATCATCTTGAAAAGCTATTCTGTTGAAAATAAATTATGATGTGAGTAACAAAAAATCTTAGGAAGTACTTAGACAATACTAATATTATCTGAAAGCATTGTGGTAGCTATTTTTTTTTACTTGGAAAATTAATGTAGGACTTAATCCAGGAAACAAGATTACCAAATTTTAATATAGTCAGTCAAGTTATGCTGACCCAGTTGACAATACCAAAAGAAATAGCTGAAGAGCTGAGATTACAAAATCCGATCCCCAAGTCCTACAGTGAGTTCATGAAGCATTGTTAACTCTTCTTTTTCTCATATTTGGCAATTCTTCATAAAACTAGAATTCCCAGCAGAAGTTTCTCACTTCAAAAATTTCCTTTTAGCTTTAAAATCTAACTGTATCTTGTACATGTGTTCCAATTTTGAAGAAAGAATGAACAAACCCTTCACATCTCAGGGTCTATACGACATTATTTCTCAGCAAAATTTTCTGTATCTGATTATGTCCTGATTTGATAAAACGGTCATTATATTTCAACATCATATTTCTTACCCTGCTTGTCTCTATTAAACAGGCATCACTACAATGGTTTCCTTATCTTTTAGCAGCCAGGGGCTAAGAACAGCTGGATGATTAATTCAATATCCATTAACACTATCTGAAAAGAAGAGCTACCAATTTCACATTCCTTGTGACAAAATTTTGATTATTCTGTCTTCTTTATGAGGATCTTGAGCAGGTAATCCAAAAGAAATTATTTTCTTAAATAATTAATTGTGTAAATATCAAAACTATTACTTTTAGAAAAAAACCCAAAACCATAACTTTTTCAATCACTAAAAAAAAAAAAACAAAAAACCAAAACAACCCCTGGTATAAGGTTGTATGTCAGTTACATAGCAAGACGCTCTCTAGAACAAATAAAAATGTTTGTATTCCTAGTCAGGGTGTCACTCTATAATAGAATAATTCAAAGGACACCGAAGTCAACTAACGCTTACGTGTCCATGGACTTAGTAAGGTTTAACCTCAATCCTGATCCATCTTAAACTCCTCTGTAATCTGTTTCATAAGGTATTGAAAGTTTCTTTTCTCTCCTGTGTTGGTTTGGTCTCTTTCCCCCTTTACAGATGTTTAATTTCATCTCTGTGTTACTTCATCCTCACTGTAATAGTTAACTTCCTTACTTTGAATCTTTTTTAAAACTAGGCTGACAGTTGCTAGTTTTGCCTGTTTTTCTTCTCCCAAGAGTATAGCAGACCTTTTCAATTTCCATTTAATTGCTGGATTGTAGCTCTTTCTCTGTATTTCCTGTGGCAAAAATACTCTTTAACAACTTTTCCAGGCTTAGATAGGATGTATTTCTCAGTCCTGCAGTACAATTTATCTGCTTACCTACTGAGACTTTGAATTGCTAAGGACTTATAGCAGTTACCCCCTTGTGGTAACCAATTTACACACACAGCCATATCAATTTAAACATATTTCTTTCAAAATGATATAGAGCTTCCAATATTATCAGTAATATTTCCTTCTTCATTTTTCAATTAGCACAAATATTTTTTCCAAAATCAGTATTTATATTTCTCCAGAATTTAAAATATATTAAAACTCACATTTTGTATGAGATAGAATATTTCATTAATAAAAGTAATAATTGATATGCTAACTGCTACTCAGGGAGAGGTTTTTTACACTTTCATACACATTTTGAGCGTGCGTTAAATTTGTTTGCCTTTTTTTCATACCTTTGCACAGTTGAGATCCCGTAATATGTATGTTTTTGTATTGGAATAATAATCAGTCTTTAGAATTACATCTAGGGAAGTTAAATCATCTATGTTAATAACCTTTGTGTGTTCAGCTGAGAGTTTGTCATAAACAGAGCATGAAGTCTGAGAACCTGATTCTCACTGGCTGTATAACATGGCCCCCCTTGCACCTTATACATGCTATGTGTAACCTCATTCTTAAATGCAAAACAACTCATGGAAGCCCAATGACATACATATTCTAGAGGTGATTCACAATGCAGAATATTACATTTCAGGTGATTTAGAGTTTCTGTGTCTTTATGAGCACTTAACCTTCTCCTGCAGGCATAGTAAGAATAGTTATTAATGTTACTTTAAAGAAAAAAAAGAAATTTATCTTTCTATTCTGCTATAGTCTTAATCCATAGGTCTTGTGTCAGACTTTCATTTGCTCATTTCTTTGTAATTAATATCCAAATTTTCAACATTTGACTTTAAAAAGAATTTGTTCCTTCTTCTTTCTTTCAAAAGAAAATTAATTCATTGTGTGAACTTCCATCCTTGAGGATTTTTTCAACCTTTGTTTTAAACTGCATATAAACTATAACAAGACAATGTAAGGAAGAAAACACTGCGAACTGGCAACCGGAGTAAACCTAGATTTAAACAAAATTTATGCTTTTCTGTGTTGTTGAATGGAATAAATATTTCTATGTAATTCTCTGAAACTGCTTCATAACTAAGGAAAAGTTAGAAACAAAGGTCTGCCTTGAAAAGAGAACTTCAGAGCAATGACATTGCATCATTCACTACACTGGGAAATCAGTAACTCATCTCCTGCTGAGATGTCTATAATAACTACTAGAAAGTCTCTGCAGAGTGTGGTCAGGCAGTATCCAGATGTACACCCAGTCAAGGAAGGTAAACCAATGGACAATCTGTAGATGAGCCACCAAACAAAGAATCTCGGCCTGGGAGCTAGCACCGTTTGTATGTCTGTATTTCTTTTGAACTCAGACATTTCAGAGGGTCATCTACCAATGCCCTCCTTAATAAGCAGATCAAAAAACTGATTTACAAGTTTTGTCATAGAATACATTCTCATATGTTCATCAGTAGAATTTAAGGATATCTTTTTAGTGACAGCAAATCCTTCTCAGGAAAAACAGAGTCCTTAAAGGCAAGCATCTTCTTAGCACCAGAAGAACAAGATCATTACTGAAGAACTGAATACATAAATTTTCGTAACTTGCTTGTACTTAAGAAACAACCTCTGTCTGAGAGATATGCAATGGTCATTCCTGGGAGATAAAGGGTCCTGATGTAAGCCAGTGCCTTCAAAGATGTGGTTCATCGAGTGGCTCATGTTGCAATTTAAACTGGGAAGTAGGTTAGATTTTATGGTTTTGTGAACGAGGACTTTAGTTCTCATGAGGGAAGATCAGCTAAACTCTCAAATGTTTCTGATATTCCCAAGTTAAGGAATGTGAACAATTATGTGTCACTATGTACTATGTTTATATTTAATTTGGTTTAATTACTTGAATATCTAGAAACATCAGTTTGTGAAAATCCAAGTTGTAACATGCTGTATAAATCTTACTTTAATGCACACCAATCTCCATGTCTTAGGCTGGGGTTTTCCTTGAATCTTTGTGCTTGCAATTTTTCACTTTTAAAACGAAAGTAAATTGAAATTTGTCAATGAGGTGGATTTAGAAAAGCAATTTCATTGGATCTAAATTAGATGTGTGTTATCTTGAAGTTACATTGTCATGTAACATGACATACATGTCATCCTCCATTGCCCAGAAAGATATTTTACTCTCTTTGTCAAAAGAGGCTAAATGTCTGTACTATCAAACCTACCCCATTGCAAAACATTTCTTCTTATTTGTGTTGTTCATATAAGGCGTGTAAATTCCATTAACTCCAAAGCTGGGGAACTGTGCTGAAAACTGCAAGATCCCAGGCTGAAAAATCTGTAATTCATATACCATAAGCTTGGTATAAGATATTTAGTGGACTGCCTAAATAGAATTACTCTTACTACAACACGAAGAAATTAGACTTGTGGTTTCTATTAAAAATATATGAACCTTGAATCTTGACACCTTGAATCTTGAATCTTGACAATGGGGCAATATACATTCCCAATGTTAGCGACTCATGTATGCAACTCTTAGGCCAAGAAAACCCATGTGGAAACTAATTCAAAGTTAGAAAGCTAGAAAAGAAAAATCCATGCAAGCTTTTATAGCATGATCAATTTTGAAGACTTACTTCTCCCTACATAAAAATAAGAGTAGTATTTGTAGTAAGTTTTGCATTATTACCATGACACATCCTAAGGCCATTGCCTGATGTACACTAAAATCATTCCTGGACACTAAATGAACAAGATGTTACGGACTTCCCTTGAATGCATTTTCTTCTATTTTAATAGCAATATAATCCTACTTTGTAATATAAATGCTTCAACTTCATTGAACACTGATTATCTTGATACTGGTGGCTTTCAATGTGTGAAAAGTAACATTGAGAGCCAGGGCATTTAAACTAAACTGTACAGTTCCTAGTGAAAAGTCTCAAATGACAATGTAGCAGTAAACTTTGGAAAGGTTTATTTGATTAAACTTTGATAGCAAATAATTTTCTGACATAATGTCATTCAGAAATTCCTGTTTACTTCCAAAGTGTTATCAGAGTATCATAGAATGTTGTATTTTTGAAAAGACCTCTGGAGATCATTTTATCAGCTCCCTGCTCAGAGCTGGACTGGATATATCACATCCTGTCAGGCTCAGTTCTGATGGTAGAGTATCTGCAAGAATCTCCATTCTCTTTGTGCCGCTCTACAACCTCTCTGTACAACTTTTTCTAGTATTCAAATATTCTGATGGCAAAATTTTTTTCCCTAATGTCTTGCCCAAACATCCTGTGTTGCAACTTCTGCTCATTAGCTCTTTCTATGTGCTGGAGAAGAGATCGATTTCATCCTCTACACCTTCTCAACAGGTATTTGTGGATAGCAACAAGATCTCTCCCAGAAATCTTCTCTTATCTAGGCTGCACAAACCCTGCCTTCCCAGCCTTTTCTTGAATGCATGCTAACTGCTTTATCTGTCATAGTATATCAGACTCAGTTTTCGATCTGTTTAGCCACATCCACTTTGTTCATGAATGACCGGAGCCACCAGTACACTGTAAATGCAGGACTGCCCTCAGCAGATGATAAAACAGCAGCTGGAGATGGCCCCAAGCCAAACAGGGCTCTCCCTTTGGGCCACAATCCTGACTCTCACCTCACATGGTGAGCCGAGCACTGCAGTGATGACAGTGAGTTCCTTGACAGTCTCAGTCAAGGGATTAACCAGATCAAGGACTACTCTGAGACTGCAGGAAAAAGCAAGAGACAGAGACAGGGCTGGAAACACTTGTAAAGCATAGGTCCATGGACCAGGAGTCAAAGATGGGGAAGGCAGTGGTATACCTACAACATTAGCTTCGGAAGGAACTGAAGGAGCATATGGACTAGTGGGATAATAGACAACAGGTCCAAGAAATCTGACTTGTCTAGTCAGCTCAGAATCATCTTTATTACTTGCTCCTACCCCATTGCCCTTCTCACAGTTGTCAGGTCAGCTAAAGCCTCCTATGATACAAAGGCATATGGTTTTGCACAGGTTCCTTTAGATGTCTGAAGTGGTTCTTCTCTTACTGGTTTGGTGTCCTGTAGCAGACATCCATTAAAATGTCTGTCATGGTCCTCTGATTTTCCTGATAAGTACTCAATGGACCCAGTATCTGTTCTCAGCATTAATTCTCTCTATGCCACGTTCCTCCTTCCTCTTCACCTTTTCTGCCTGTCACTACAAGAAAGCCCTCTTCCATTCATCACCAAGCTCTAGCCATATGTGAGTTACCTTTACCACATTTCTTTATTCTGAAATTGTAGAAGTGCACAGGTGTGCACAGATTTCTACTACTTCTTGTCTCCCAGTTCATATACATTTGCATATGTGCACTTGAGGTATCTCCTCTTCACTGAAAAAATTAAGATGATATCATCTGTGCCTGTGTGTAATGTGCCTTCAAGTCACCCTCAGAGCTCTCCAGTGTCTTACCGTGAGAAAGGTAACCCAAGAGTATTGCTGGTGTCCATGCAGATGATCAGAAAGGGCTAACCCCACGAGGGCTTGCTGGTCATCAATATTTTCTCCACACCATCTCAGATATAAGCCTCACAGGACCAAAAAACCTCCCAAGACAACGAGGTCCCCACATCCCACAGAGATATAGTGTCCCCTGTACTTCCACACTGCTGTTGATGCTTCCATTTCTTATCATGCTTTGATCATTAGTCCCAGAAAAACCTGTGTGAAGTCCTACTCATTGGTTTAGCAGGCATGAAGTCCTCCAGTATAAAGTCATGCACTCGTTTGTTCACTTTTAAACCGTCAGCAACAAATACTAATAAAACTGTAAAATAAGCATTCTGTCCTGCTAAGTAAAACTAAAGTATAAGACTTGGAAGTATCTTCTTTGCAGCTTGAATATAACTTAATTTAGGGAACTTAAGGTGAAGTTTGAAGCCATATGTGAGTGAATACTTTTGTGTCATACTAAAATAACTTGATGCCTCTTGTTACACTTGCATTACTGTACTGTGTTTCAAATAAATTATTTTCCAGAATTTAACCTTGGGATAGATTTTTGGTTTTCCCGTTATGTGTCTCTGCCTCAGGCTGTATATGTGTGCCTGTGTTTTGTGGATCTTTTTTCTGATATCTGGATATTGAGACAGCAGAGAGGTGCAGATATGTTCACACTGAGGCTTTAGAAAAACACTTTGCTTTGTTTTTATAAGAAAGTAATAATAATAATATAAATGCTTTCTTGAGAAGCCCCTGCTAGACTTTACTCTGACAACAGGGCTTCTTATGTCATGGTTAAACACTTAAATTTCTATGAATAGCACAAAATTCTTGATTGGTATCTTTTGGTGCTCTAGATCCTGCATAGTGTAGATTAATGATCTCATTCAAAAAAAGGCAGTCTAACAACAATTTGATGTACAAACTATGAGGAAGAAATGTGCAGGAATTTCCTGTTTAGAGTCCCATCAAGAAAACTGATAGAAAAGAAAAATACATCCTTGTCTTATTAGATAAATAGCACAACACGATTGTTGCAGCTAAAGAACACACAAATAGAAATTTGACTGGAAGGATTAGGGAAACAATTATGTTCATACTGATAGGAAATTCGGCTAGAACTCTGGACAGAGCTGTAGCCTTGGAGAAAGAGCTCTCGAGAGGTTAATTTAAAAGATACAAGAAAACTGTTTGGTAACAGACAGAGACTCAAAAAACGTAACTATTAGCTTTAAGGGATTCTATAGAAATGTAGTGGTTTCAGTTCGTCTTTCTTATCTTTTGTGAGATAGGAGATTTGGAGGAATGCAAAGCAGGCTCAAAACTTAAAGAATATGAAAAAGAAGTTTATTAACAAAACCAAAAGAAAGAAAGAAAATAACAAGAAATTTAAGCAAAACCTCTCCTTTTGCTCCCACACCCCCTCCTCCCTTTTTTCTTTCCCAAACCAGCACAAAGGATAATAAACATGATTCTTGGTCAGCATTTACAGTTCTTACAAATCTCTCCACTATTTAAGGAAACAGAGGTCTCTTTTGTTGTCCGCGGTTTCCCAAACTGCACCAGCAACAGCCCCTGCCCGGGAAAAAAACTGTTACCAGGAAGAAACATTGCTCCCATGAGAAGAAAATCACATGGGGTTTTAAGGGTGGACAAATTCCTTTCCTTTTAAGGGTGGACAAATTCCAGCCTGAAACAGCAACTCGCTTCTTCACAGAAAATCTTAAAAGTTTCTCACAACTCTTCACAATTACTGGGTAACCTGGCATGGTCCCCTTTGCACATAGGCTGCTTTCAGAATTCTTTCATCACCCCCCCACCATGTCTTTAAATGGATTAAAGAGAAAAACAGTTTGGGATATTACAGGTTTTACCACGGTCTGCAGAAAGCCATTTTAAGCTCCATGCTGCAAGCGCGATCCTGCCCTCTTTCTTCCCCGCCGCCATCTCAGCTTCACTCACTTTCTCTCTGACCTTGAAGACGCCATGATGAAGAGTAGTCTCTGTCGTGCGGGCTTTACGATGAAGAAGAAAAAAAACCACTTTCTTTGTGCTGCTGGCTTCCTTGATGTTAGTCTCTCAGCTCCATCAGCCCCTGCCAGGATCTCTGCGGGCCACATGGCGGGGGGGGAGGGGGGCAGTCCTCAGAAGCCTCTGCCGGGTGGTCTCAGCTACTTGCAGCAATTGTGGCTGTTCCTCAGCTGCCAGGGCTCTGGGGGGATTCTCCGGCCGGCACCCTGGCACTGGGTGGGGGGGCGGGGGGGAAGCCCGAGGCTGCTCCTAGAAGCGGCCTCAGCACCCATCTCCTCCCCCCTCCCGCAGGAGCGGCAAAACCGGAAGAGGGAACTTCCTGTCTCCCCCAAGCTTTAAATATGGAAATCTTGAACAAGCGCCATTGGTCAGACGAGCTGTCTATCAGCTCAGGTTCAACCTACCACAAGAAATGTTGGATTTAGTGGAAATCTAAAAGTTGCTAGTGCACAAGTATATAGAATGAGTCTTCCACAGAGAACATATAAGCTGGAAAATGTGATGGTTTCTTATCATCAAAGGTTTAAGAACAGCATTCTCTAGAAATAATAATGTAATGGATTGTAAAACAGCGTGATTTTTTTATAAGAGGTTTTATATAACTCAGCTGACTGTAATAACAGGACCCTGCTATTCAGTGACCTGAGATGTTCCTTTCAATGATGTACAGTACATGTATGGAATAGGAAAACAAGAGCTTTTTTCAGGTAGAAAACAAGAGAATATCAGCCTTGGTAAGAGTGAAGGTGGTATCATGAAGAAAAGCTGAAAACTGAGAATATATCTGTTTTCTCTTTAGAAATACAAGGGATAGGAGCACAAGAAGTAGATAAAACCAAGAGAAGCAAAAAAAAGAGTGATGCCTGGTCAGATTGAAAAACTAAGAATATTTGGAATGACAGATTTATATTTTAAGTTTTTCAGTTAAAAGTACATATTTTTCTATCGTGTTCATTAATATTGAGAACACAACTCAAATCTGTCTCAGTTTAATTAATTACCTTTATGAATGTGCATTATAATAAGTTTTCTGATAAACAGTCTTTCTTTCTTCCTTTTCTCACTTCCTTCCCTACTCCCTCAGACTCCATTTCTTCTTCCTCTTCTTCTTTTTCTCTTCTTTTCAGAATGTGATCAAATAGGTTCTGCACTTCTGCAACATAAAATAGCAGAGGGCTGAGATCCTTTATTAGTGAAAATTTCTACCATTTCTGTAACAAGTAAATTAATTCACATGTGTGCCACACTATTTTTCCTAATGCTTTAGTTTTCTTGCAAAGGGAAATATATATTTAATCAGTAATCTCCAAATCCAAGGTACATTATTTTCCAAAATAATACAGCATGGTGATTAGATACATCTGTAATTCTGCTACATGGAGACACTCATATCCAATCTGTACAAAAAATTTTCTTAAATGTTTTGTTGCTAAGATGTTTTCTGTAATTAGGAGGTGTCAGAGAGAGGTTCTCTATTGTCCCAAAGGCTTACATCAGAGAGCCAAGCAGTCTTTTCCCATGATAAGTTGTAGGTGTAGCATTTGCTATTTATTGGTGTAACATTTGCTATTCAGCAAAGAATTGCTGGCATTATCAGATTTCTGGTATTCCCTTGCCTGCTGCTTTTTGGTATTTAAAAAGAAACCCATATGTGTAAAAAGTAGTGATAGTTGCAGTACTAAAGTAGCAGTCTAATATTTGTATCAAAATTTCTACAGGTGATATCTAATAATTTTATATGTTTTATTACTTTTCAAACTAAATCAAAATTCTAATCTTTAATTCTTTACAATCCATTAATGGTTAAATTACTGAAGAACCACCAAATAATTTGGTTGCCTGAGAATTCCCATTTTCAGTGCAACAGAAACAGGCATTCTGCTTTCTATATGTCTTTCATGAATCTAGACCTGAATAAAGACTAGATTATAATATTATCAATTGCCTTTGACCAGTAATCCTAGATCATCTTTCATCTTTTGGCTTTTCAACAAGAAAAAATTCCTGGGTTTTAATTTCTAATTTGTGAAAACTGAGTCACAACTAGCTGCATAGTTATCATGGTTATTCAGTTCTAAAAAAACCCCTAAGAAACAGTGATCATTTCATAAATACATATGAATTTCCTATTTGAAATACTACTCTTCAGTCTTAGCAGACATGACTGAAATAACGTTGTTTTGGGGGCTTTGATGTTAACACAGTGAAGATTCCAGCTTTCCAAAATGAAGCATTGGATCCAAACCAGAAATTATTACAATTTCAGAATTTAAGAGATTTTTTTAAAAAATAGATATTAAAATTGGCCCAGTGACATTATCTAAAGTAAAAACTTGACATTCAAAATTCTTGAGGCCCACTGACATTAATAGCTAAAAGTAAACCCTTTTGTTTTATTCGCTCTAGAGTACTATTTCAAAAAATGATTTAAAGAAAGTTTTATTCTTCCCAGAAATATCTGTCTTTTGTACTCTCAAATGTTGCCTCAGATCTTATCAGTGTTGGTACTAATTAATTCTTATTCTATATACCTGTTAGTTTGACTGCAATTATTTGGTTGTTTGGGATTTTTTTCTAAAATTTTTATGGAGAAAAAAAAAATATATTCAACATTGTTCCATCTTCCAGAATCAGCTGTCTGCATGATGTTCCTTCAAAGCACTACTAAGATAACAAGCCTGAGGACTGTTTTAGTAAAAGGATGTTAAGCAGTCTAAGAAAGTATGGTACTTGCTATCATAGCTCCTCCCTTTGCAGTCAATGAGTGAATTGTGACAAATTATGTAATCAATCGTACTCCGTGGAAAACTTTTTCAAATGATGATTTGCTCATTATTTCATCTTTATTTTCATATGTGCTTTCTATATTTAATATACAGGAAGGTGCTGTCAAAGGAATAACAGCCACTTTATTATGTGTGTATAATTGGGAACTGTCTGCTCTGATTGATAACATTAAATCTTTAACCAAACTTTCACATATTTCTTTCTTGTTAGGCTACTACATTAACCTTAATTTTCAGCTGGTATTTGTTTATCTGCTTGATGCAGCACTTTGCCTGCATTTGTTGCTTTGGTGTTTACTCAGAGTCTTCAGAGGGTGAGAAGGGATTTTTGCATTTCAGAGGAGCTTAACCTTGATATATTTACACCATTATTAAAGCCAGGTGGCCTACACAGAGGTCAGCAACTTCTCAAAGGGAACATGATAGCTAGTATTTTGCTTTGCCAGATCAGAGTTAAGAACATTGCTTTCTCAGGAGGAGCCGGGAAAGGATTTTTTTTTCTTTGCAAAACTGGAGTGTTTTGCTTCATTGAATCAGTTTGTTTAGCCATGTCTTTCCTCCGTACAAGGTTCAATTCCTCTGATTCCAATCTTTAATTTAAGCAGTGGTACTTTGCAGTAGATGAGATTTTTTTTAAAGTTTATTTCTCATAGAATAAAAGTTTAAATACTATAAAGGCAAATGTTTCTAATAATGCAGTTTGTGATCAACTGTGATTCCCACTGAATTTGAAAAAATATTCACAGAAAATGTCGTGCATATAAATGTGTTATTTATTGCAGTATGTTTATTGTACACACAGCACAAAATTTTACTTCATTGATATGCTAGGGAGGCATTCAGTGAAAACACAGCTCTTATCTTTGAGTTCCATAGGAAGGGCTGGTTACATTGCATGTTCTGACCAGCTGTACTGAAGAGTAATATCTTCATTTGGGGGTGGATGAAGTAATTAAGTAATCAGTTCAAAAGTGCTGTTTTCTAGATTTGAAAAAGAAGATATTTTCCCTGAATGTTAATGTGGTTTACAGGCTCTGGGCTAGACTACAAACTCTGTTTTTCAGTTGCAAACATCAAAAAAAAAAAAAAAAGAAAAACAAAATGCAGAATCTGCAAAAGCAATAGAATATTTCCAAGATAGTGTCTTCACATTTTATCTCAGTTGCTGCAACCATTTCTCAATAGGGAGGCCTTAACAGGGCTTTTTAATGCTGAGATCAGACAAAGCAAGTCCCAGATATCCTAAGTAATAAACATGTCAATAAAGCTTTAGTGAAAATAAGTATAAGCATTCAGTATCACACAGAACTCAGTAAATGCTAGCTTAAAACAGTGCTATTTGTCAGTAATAATACAATTCTAGTAGTAATCTTACAATTTGCTCCCACTTAATATGGAGCAAATCTAACATAAATTAAGATAAACAATACATAACAAAACCTTCAGAATGGCTATATTTTGGTAATATTTTAGGATTTAAACAAAAATCAGTGTATTGGTGTCAGATGCATTCTGTGTCACCTTTATACATTTCTTTAACAGTCTTTGTACGCTGGAGAATTAATACCTTTAAAGTGGCAATATCACAGTGCTCAAAACATAGCAGTTACACACCTATGGCTGAAGTTTTAAAACAATTGGAAGACTGACTAATTTCCAAATTAAGACCAGGATATTAAGGGTTATCTTGTGTCACATAAATAATTGCATGGGATTATTAACGTCAGACTCTCTTACCTCATCTCAGTGATTAGGTTTAAATAGCTCCAGATGAACTTTGGGTAAAACAGATGAATGCTTGAATCTGACTAAATAACTCATCAATACTCATGATTTAGGATACTAAATCTAAGAGCCCAGAAATTAAAAGCCAGTTACATCATCTGTTCTTCTAACACAATCTGGTCACATTTTTGATTTACAGCTAATTATTCTGCACAGTTGTGGAGGTTTTTTCCACAGCATTTTTCATTTAAAAAAACTCTGAAAGAACTCTCTCTTTTACCCTTCAGTATACTCCATTCTATGTAGAACGCAAGTTTCATTCTGTCTTTTAAAATGGAAATGCAAACCAGAAAAGGAAGAGTCAAATTGCTTCTGATGAACACGGCTCTGCCTCTGGAAGCTTCTAGGTTTTGGGGTTTTGAATATAGAAAGAATATGGACTATGTTCCAAAGAAACATCAGCATAAAGTAAGGCTGCTATAGACAGATTTAATATGCATTCTTATTATTTGCATGTTGAGTTGCTTGCCTCTATGCTTCTTCACTGCAAGTGAGTACTTCCTAAAGGCTGAGTAATGTCCCAAGTATTTGACAAACTCTATGTTTTGTCTTCTGAAGCTGTATAGGCACAATATTGCCAGCCAAACTGTGAAAATTTCGTGACTCACTCTGAATCCATATAAGTTTTCTTTTTTTTTTTTTTTAATCTGTGACTGAATTTCTTCAGCATGATGACAGATTTTTATAGAAAAACAGGATTTGCAGACAACAGCAAGGATGTGTTGATGATAGCTGGTTACTATAAGGCACAGGGGATCATAGAGTAACTGTTGATGAATGTCCCTGACAGTAGATACTTAACTGTCTGAAATCAGTTTTTGTTACAAATTCATTTACATTAGTTCATAAAGAGTATTCCAGCTTCTTTCTTCAAAAGTAATTTACCATTTGAATGTTTTTCCCTTTACAGTTATATGGCTTTTTCATCATTTAATTCAACTCCTAGCTTTGCACATTTACCTTCTGAAAATCTTATGGATCCTTTAATTGGCTAAATTTTCATTATAGCAGCAGATCCCTCTGGGAAGGAACTGAGTGTATTCATTGTAAGATTTTTGTTGTCTTGACTGCATGAATCATTGCAGTGACTAAGAGTTCATTTCTGTCTTCTGACTTTCCTCAAACTACATTTTCTAGGCAGTCTCTGTTTCTGTCTACTTCTATTACAGGTCTGAAGATTCAAAGAGACTGTTTATTAATATCTTCAATGCCTATGTTGTTCTAGAATTGAAACATACTGATTTACATTAATTTATCAATAATTTAGTTTTCTGTTTTCTATTACTATGTATTTTCAAAGTTGCAGAAGGCCAAATGAAGTGCATTTTCTAATACAGCAGTGGAATGCAGAGATTTATATAATACTATGTAAGAGCATCCTTCCATGAATCAAGGAAAAATTAAAGACCTGTGATTTCTAGAACCAATTATTTTTCCCTGAAACCAAGTTTCTTTCTAATTACATCAGAATTTTGTAAAATTCAATTCTGAAAGCTTTGAAAAGTCAGCATCATGTAGCTTCACAACAGTGAATTTTACTGTAATTTACACTGTTTAATGCTTCAGCTAATGGTTAGCCCTCAAAGGCAGCATTTTGTGCAGAAGTGAAGGCAGACAGTCTTCTGAGGACAAAGTTGGTTTCGGTAATGGTGGGCACACTGTGGTGTCTCCAGCAGTGTTCACAGGCAGTTCAGAGGCCTATACCCAGCATGAGCTCCCATGAGAGGGTGTAGTTCTGCAGGTCAGGGGTTGCAGTGGCCTCTGGGACCTCTCTCTGGGGCCACAAGCAGCAGTTTGCACTTGCAGGAAGCGTGCACTGGTAGGGGGTTTGCAACAGCACTAATGAAGCTGTGGGAGGAGGTCAGCAGACCACATCCAAGACACTGCACTACAAGAGTAGAAACTGCTCTTCCAGG
This sequence comes from Aleadryas rufinucha, assembly GCA_013397815.1. Lineage (NCBI taxonomy): Eukaryota > Metazoa > Chordata > Aves > Passeriformes > Aleadryas > Aleadryas rufinucha. The sequence continues at coordinate 48,518 of VZTH01016963.1, forward strand.
CAGCACTGAGGAAGCAGAGACAGCACCTGTGCTTGTTGGACTGGAAAATGGAGACAACCAGGCTGGTAAAGACTGTGATCTTGTGAACTCTGGCACTAGGATGATTGTTCCATCTCCACATGCATCTATGACCTGCAGAGCAGTTTTGGGGACTCAGCACAGACAAGGGCAGGGACTTCTTCCCAGCAAAGACTTTGATCTGCCTGTGCCTGAGACCTGTGAGAGCACTGGCAGGATAAGGCAAAGAATGGTGGTGGGAGACTTCCTGCTGTGGGGATGCAGGCTGCTAAGCTGACTCAGCCTATTAGCAGGGGACATTTGCTGCATGCTGAGGGGTTTGGTCCAGAATATTATGGATGGGCTGACAAAGTTTGTTCAGCCTGAAAGTTGGTCAGACTATTATTCCACATTTCTTTTCCATAAGGGCACTAGCTATATGTCTGGGAGGTTAGGACTTCATAAGTAGTGACAAAACATCTTCAGGGAATGAGAAGGGCTTGATGCATGGTGACTTCTGCCTGGTCTTGCTGTGAATGAGAAAGGCTTGTGGAAAAATGAATGAATCTTGGAAGTCAAAAGCTGGTTGCACATTTGGTGTTGGCAAAAGAGTTTTAATTTTTATGACCATGTGACCTTTGTGAGGATTGCTTGGAAGAGAAGGGATCCATCTGACCAAATCAGGAAAAGTGTGTTTGTTATCCAGCTGGGCAACCTCAACAGTATTAATCTGTTAGCAAGAAAGAAGGGAAAGAATGGTCAACAATCAAATGAAGATGCAATGCACCAAGCTGGCAAACAAAATAAGAGGGATTATGTAAACACCAAAGACCACTGGCCATGGACCACTGCCATGGACAGAGGCAGATTCTTAGTGAAGGACAGATTTGGAAAGTGAAAAGGAAGGGTTGCCTTTCATGTAGGAGAACAGGATTTATGACATTCTTTGTTTGGGTGATAGGCCAACCAAATAGTGTGCAGACCAGAAGTGAGAAACATTGTGACAGGTGCCCACTACCTACTGTATTAATAAAGAGGAAGCAAATTATGCCCTCTTCTGACAACTTCACATTCATAGGCCCTTGTCTTCTTGGGAGAATTGACTCAGCCCAATGTATGCTGGAGGGACAACACAACAGGGCACAAGTAATTCAGGAGATTTCTAAAGTGTGCTTCCAACAGCTTCTTGACACAGGCAATCAAAGAACCAGGAATGGGAGAAAAACTGCTGGACCTAGTTCAGAACTGGAAGAAAGGAAATTCTTCCTGTCTCCAAGACAGCAACCAGAAATATTTGGGAAACTACAGGCCAATCAGCCTCACTCTGGTCCACGAGAATTCATCTTGTTCACACAGACAGTTGCTTACTTCTCCTCAGTTTAATTTGGTTTTAGTTTTGTTTTGTAAAAAGACGAAGTTTTTATTTAATCTGCATGGTTTAACCTATAACTTCTTTAAATCATGTTCAATTGTTCAAAGGGTTCAATGAGTTTAATATCTTGCCAAAAAAAATAAAAAAAAGTCATCTTGATAGCACTTGAGAAATGGTGGAATTATGTTAAGCTACTAGTTGTTCTTTGGGTTTCTTTTTTTTTTTTTTTTTAATGTAGTATTTCAAATTTAAGTTTTCTTAACTAGTAATTTTGCTAAACATCAAACAACAGAAGATTTTAACAACTCTCTCAGGAAATCAGGAAAAAACAGACCACCTTTATTAGCCCAGTGTGTTCACATAATTGGATCACTTGCCCTCTGCCACTACTGAGTGAAACATTTGTATTGACTCACAGGTCAAGTATCCATTAAAATAGTGATAAATCAATCACCATCTTTGCCCTCATGCACAGAAGTACAGGAGCTCTGAAATAATGACTGCTGTTCAATGACAGCTTAGTGGGCTTTTCTGTCTCACATAATGAGACAGAAATCTTGGGTAGTTAATTAAGGCACTGTATATTTGAACACCTTCATAAAAAGTCATTGAATCAGTTGACACAAATCAAGGCGTGAATCCAAGAATCTGCAGGTGGGATGAAGTACACAGAGCCTATCAAAGCTTATCACATTTGAAAGTCAAAACCATGAGTTCCTCAGTTGGAAAATTCAAAATTATGTGTGCTTCTCTTTTCCTTGATCTTTATTGCTTTTTTCTGTATAGCATATAAGAGCTATGTGTACTGACTGCAATTTATACACTGAAGTGCAACCATGTTTTTATGTTTAGTTTGCATAAACAGCTATTAACAGTATCCCACAACCTTTCTATTGAATAATTCTCTGTAATTATTTTCTTTACATTTTCTTTGAGACATAGTACTTGTCTGAATTGGCAGATTTTGCCAGTCTGTTTGCATTTCTCTAATAAACGCAAAATGAAAATTATCTTGCAAGGTGGCAGGGTGTTTGGGGATGTCAGTGTATTTATTGCAAAGGAGAGGAAACATCCTCATAAGATGATCAGTCTATTTAGTGAAGAGAAAGTCTCTGAGGAGTTTTCTTCCTTTATGTTTTCAGAGTGTAGCTTTTACCTATCTATATTGTGGTCATTTCTAATAGAAAATTCAGTGGGAATAAATATTTTGATCTCTGGTGGGCATCTCATTCTCACTTCCCAAAAGTTACCCTAGCTACTTGAGACTACCCATTAAGGAAAGTCTTTTCATGTCTCGGGATAATAACAGACTTCTCTAGAAGCAGTATTAGGATTTGGGACTCTATTAAATCATACAGAGCTCTCACTCACTGAATCCCGCATTAGATTTTGCTGTAAAAATACATGAAGGACTGAAGAAAGCACAGGCAGTTTCTCTTTTGAAAACAACTCCTGAAATATACAGCAATCTCTTTTCTGTCTCATACACCGTGAAAGTGAACTCCATCATCTGCTCGTGATGGACTGTTACAGAGGCAGTCCAGAACAAACGCTGTCACAATAGTGCTGTCAAATGAATATTCACTAGAGGAAATGAAGTTCCCCCTGGCAGAAGGAGATTCAGTCCTCTGACTGTTTTTATATCACATTACCTAGTTGTTCCATAATGAACCTAAGATTAGGAAACTGCAGACAAGCAATAGTACAATTTTATTTCCTTTGGATCACATGTTTTTCCCCAAACAGGAGAGAATTTTCTAAGCAGGAATTAAATATTCAGATATTTTGGTTTTTCATTATATTCACTCGCTAATAAAAAAATGCAATCCATTCTTCTATGGCATTCATTAGACACTAAAACATTCAGTACCTCTGTTCTTCTTCAGTCATTTTTCTGACCACTGCAATCATGGGCTGCTGCAGTGGGCCAGCCTACTTAACCTCTAAGAGGACATTCACTAACATTCAGAACTGTCTTTATCTCATTCCCAGGTAGATTATGAGAGTTTTCATGTGTTCAGTTAGCCTTTTTTTTTCCTGTTTGTTAAATGGAAGCTTGATATCTGATTTTTTTTTTATTTTTAAAGCATTCATTAACTGATTTTTGTATCCAATTGCTTTCTTGATTTTTTTACTGTTGAGATTTCAACACATTATTTTGTCTAATGTGTGACTCTTACATGTTTTGGCAACTAGAGGTTTTTTTGCAAAAACGTAATTGCAAACATGAGCAAATATTTTGTTATCTGACAGTAATTTGCACAGAATAAAGAAAATCCATAGATCTGATCCCCAAGTGAGGGAAAAAACCAACTAAAATCAAACCATAAGGGCTCTCCCTACCACTCTCCCACACAGGCATCTTGAGTGTATTAGTTGAGAAGCTGGAAAATTCATTATGCATACATATAATAGAGACAATCATCATGTCACACTTTTTATAGTACAATGCCTTTTCTTCACATTGGCATGAGGTCATTGCAAGATGGGTAAAACAAAATGAAATTAGAACAGTCTTCCATTAGTCACAGATTCTCAGGCCGATTGGTTTTGCTACATTTCCTTTAGATTTACCTTTTGATCTGTTTTCTATCCTTATTTATAGACAGGCAGAAACACTAGCCAAAAAAAAAAGGAGAAAAAGAAAAAAGAGGTGATTATTCATCAATCCTACTGAAGATTCATCTGTGCCACATGATTGTTCCTGCAGAAAAGAATTCAGAAACACCAAAATGATGAATAACAATGAGAGGAGCCCAAATAAGTGTCTGTATGGTTTTTGACTAAGTGCTAAATTCTGACATTGTTTTGCTGTACTCACTTCTGCATTATCAATATGTGCCTAAGCATTGTAAATCCCATTTCAAAACAACAAAATTAGGGCATATAGAACTGGTAGACATTCTTAAATGACACTTTCAAGTTTGGAAGATAATCCTTCTCCATCTGAGACATTTAAGTGAATCATCATTCAGTTTAATAAATTTGTGTGTCACTGAAAACTCGTGTAAGATTGCAGTCTAAACCAGGGCATTAGGAATTGAATAGCAGTCTGAGAGTCAAAAAACCTCCCTTTCTACGTACTTTTCAAATATTTTATTAAATGTTCCACATATGTTCCAAATACTACTTTTCATATAAGGGGCCAAGAAAAAATTAGTCAGGATAGAAATTCCTTTGTCTGCAAACAAAATCATGTGAACTTATGGTTTGATATGAAATTTTAGATGTTTCATGATAAAGTGTATGTTCAAAATGTGCATTGCTTAAAAAGGAGGAAAGAGATACATGGAGATTTGACATATCATGCTTATTATTTACCTACTAATTAAATTGAGTAGTTTCTTTGCATTTGGATTCACATTTTATGGACATTGTTTATTATGTCTTTACTTAAATAACAGCATTACATTCACTTTACTTTTTAATCTATGGTCATATAATAAAGCAACTATAAAATGTTCATAAAACCTGGTAGTGCGTGAATTCTAACTGAAACTGGTTTTTAAGAAGTATATTACGTTAATTTATTAAATAGAGTGAAATTACTCTTTTGCTCCCTAGTTAACCCTAATTATTACACTCACAAACTACATAACTTTTGAGTCCAAGAAAATCAAATTGATAATGAATTCAATTTCTTTTACACCATATATTATATTTAAATTAAAATTATTTCTACTTAATAATATACATAATTTTGCCTCTTATTAAATCATTATTTTCCTCACTTTCAGGTAAATAGAAGTTCATATTAGTCAGAATGTATTAGACTTCATACTTTTAAGGAAAGAGGCATAACAGCAATGACAGTGATGTTTCTCTGTCTATGAAAAACTAAAGGCTATCTTTTAGCATCTTGCCTTAGAAAGTTAATGCAATTGGGCTTCTGTTTTAAAGGGCAACTGAGATGTCTCATGTCCATATATGGTCGACTTTTTATTTATTTTTATAATAATTAATTTCTTACTTAATGTTTAAAATCAAATTAATATTTCAGTGAGACTTCTAGGTATTCTTATGAAGCATCAAAGGGCCAGGCTGTTCTCTTGAAAGCAGTGAAACTTGGCTGGTTTAGAAGTCCCTTTCTTTCCAAAGAAAGCAGCTTTGTCTGCCATTCCTCTGGACAGACTGTAGAAATCCTGTTGTTCTTATGAGACTTGTGCCATAAGAAGTCATCAATTTCTATCACATCCAGCAAAGAATGCAGCTCTGAGTTGTTAATCTGCTATACAGTCACTCATATAACTGTGCTTCTTAATTCTAAGGTAGCTCAAAGAACTTTCCATGTGAGCCTTTTGAAATGTCTTAAAGATAATATGTGCAAAATGATCCATTCACACACTGTCCTTAAGTCACTCATGGAAGATGAGGAATAATAAAGATTTTGCAGCAAAATTTTCCCTCAGAATTTCAGCTGTGAGCAGCATCCATCCATAATTCCACTCAGAATTCATGCCTAACAAGCATTATATGCAAAAGTATATGTCAACAAGGACAGGTGAAAGAGAATATGCTCATTTTATTTTATCTATTTTAGTTTTATTATGATGCATGCATATTTCAAGCTGTCTTTAGAGTTGACTCATTGAATTTTTTTTTTTTTTTGCTTTCCTAAGCAAGAGCCAGTCCTACAGTCCATGTAACTAAAAAATAATATATGATCTTTTGTTATTTTCTGGTTAATATATGTGTTTGTAACTGGGCAAGGTACAAATAGATGCTTGATACAGATCTCAAAACTTACCCAAATGCATAAGGGAGATGACAAGGTTTTTAGCTACTAAGTTTCCAGCTTTCTGTGGAATATGCTCACTTTTCTAAATTATATTTTCACCCTCTTTTAAGCAAGATCACTTGTTAATCAACACCTTTGTAGTAAACTTTTCTCTCCATTATGAACACAAAATAGGTGATAATTACTTTCACAAGCCAGAGAAATTTTACTTAGTTGCAGATTTATTAAATATACTGAGCCATATTAACTCCCATTAAGTGATACCAACAATATTGTACTCTTTAAAAAGTGAGGAAATTTAAGATAAAATAGCTATATTTTATTTCTTCAAGGATATATATTTCAGGTGTCTTTTCAGATGTGCAAACATGTTTTCAAATTACTGTCACAATTTGACAGCAAGGCCATTTTTCACTTTTTGATATTCTGCTTTCCCATTCTTCGAGATATTCCAGTGCATCAGCTGTTGTTTCAGCTGTGTCCAGTACCTGGCCATATGTGCACTAAATGCTTGTTTTGTGAGAAATAAACCATCATAGAAGGTAAGTTTAGCTTACTATTTCAAAGCCTTGTACAACCAGAGTCTGAAATTTTAATAAAATATTGCATTGCTGTAACATAGGAAGAGTGCAGAGGAAATTTTTAGTAAGAGGGGCAATAAATTGCAGTAACAACCAGTTCAGGCTAGCTTGACCATCAGCTATTATTTATTCAGATTCTAGGTAAATGTAAATAGAACTTAAATAGGAAGTCTGATCATTAGAATTCTAACTCCAGCTGAAAAGCAGGAATTATTTTTTGAGAGACAGTCTAGAGAGTCTTAAATCATATCATATATTATCTATTTTTTTCCTTCTATGTCTCCTATCTATTTTCCTATTGCAAGCTTTTTAAAGACTCTTCTTCACAAATCTGTGTTGGCCTGATTTTGGACCACAGATTATTATAAATGTAACTGAGAACCTCATTTTTTCTTTACGGCAACAGGTGGAACTCAATTATAATTCTGTGTTATATATGTAGGTGTATATATGTATACACATATATGTCTATATATATGTATGTATACACATATGAGTACATAGCTAGGAGTGTATATATATATATATAATTTGAAATTGCAAATGTGTCTGGAGTGGTTTTAATCAAAACAAAAAAAAAACTTTCTTGCAATAAAAGGGTTTTTACTAGTTTTTGAAAGATCTGATGCAAACACCTTCCAAGTCTTTGGAAAGGTTTCTGTTTTCTAAAAATAACTTCATATATCATCTCTCTGTCCTCTATTAGGCATGCTGAAAACAGTGAAGAGCATAAGCAGTAAAAGTATTCTAAAGCTTGTTTTATCTTAATCACTTAAATTATACGAACTTTCATTTAGATGCAGTGTATAGTTAGCTGTTTACATATTTGTGCAGGGAAACAAATGAGCAATTAAACTCTATGATAAAATGCAATTTTAAAACAGCCTATATTAATTGTTTTGTCCCACCTTAATACCAAACACCTATTCTGGCTATTCTAGGTATTCCATTCTCAGCAGGTTGCAATTGCCAGAAGACATTCATTACTGACTAGCTTATATCCATGCTTTCATATAAAGTCTATGACACTAAATGTTTCATCTGTGTCTCCCTGATGTTTACCAACCTGAAGTATCTACTTCCACAGCTATCCTTTGTAGAGAGGTAAAGACATGAATTTTGAAATATGGTGAATGAATATTAATAATGGTTTTTTCTTTTTCTAATCTCTTCTACTTTGCCACAGCATGAACAAAGTAGAAGCTCTCACTTGAATTTTATAGCAGTGAATTTTGCTACAAACACTAGGAACTAGTCTAAGGTCTAATTCAAGCACTGGCTCTTTTCATGAGAAAATTGAGCACCTTTATGATGCCATATTCAGCCTTGGCATTTCAATTCCTGACACTTTCTTGCTTTTTTTCAGTAAGTGAACTTAATGAATTTTTATTCACAAATAATTTCTTTCTTGCAAGTTTGTCCTGATATGTAAAATAGTGCTTTTAGAAACACAGCCTGTTAAATTATCATACTATCTCCAGCACAAAAAAAAATGCGACTATGTAACTAGACTGCATATAAGATCAACAGTTTTACTAAATTTGGTAAAGGGAGACAAATATCTGGGGAAAAAATCAAGTTTTAATGATTTATGAATGGATAAAAATTATAGTTTTTTACTGAAAGTATTTCTTTATGATTTTCCCTTGTGTGATTTTCTGCAGTCAAAATACATGTACATATGGTATTCCAAAAATGCCTCAGCACAGCTTCTTTAGTAGCTAAAAGGTCTGTTTAAGGTTTTACTCCAGTTAGAAGATAATAGTCTTTTAAACAGGCAGTGACCTAGATATTATAATTCATTTTCTGGCAGTTCTCCAAATGTTGAAGTTATTTATGTCTGATATTTTAAATATTAAACCAGGAGATTGATACTATCAAAACCACTGGGATCCTACCTCATTTTTTTGCAGTCACCAATTATAATAGTATTCCTTATTATAAAGAGTGCAGACCACACATGAAACCTGGTTTTAGCCAAATGTTACCCAGATTGAACTTTTCCAGTATTTCTTACAGTTCAATATAAAACACACACACACAAAACCAAAAAACAACCCACCAAACAAACAAAATCCACAAGGATTCATTTAAAATTAGTTAATCATACACTGATAGTTTGTTCCTTATATTAAAATAGTTGGCAATATTGTCTTATTTTCAATCGTACTTATCTATGTTAATAATACTTCCATTCACATTTGTAAGCAGGATATAAAAATTATATAGAAAATGTAAAGCAAGGGTGTTTTTTTTTTTTTCAGAGTGAACCTTTTTCAAAAAACAAACCAATTACTTTATTCTAAACAAGCATCATGTTTTTCAGAATCCCTAATAACAAGAAATATTATTGCACACTTTGATGCAGTGGATAGCCACCCAAATTCAGAAAACATCCATGTTGTTCTCATGAAGTCAGCAAGACTAGACAAGACAACTGGTATTGTGACCAAGAATAGTGTTTTCTGTAGAGAATATTAGATTTTTAAGTGATAGGCTGAATCAGGAGTGGCTGTTCACCACTTGAATGAAGTAAAACAGTTAAGCTGGTACACTACCAGAAGTATGAAGCTGAAATTAATTTAGTATCTGCTGTGTTTTATTATTTGAAACAGCCTGTTGGAAGAAAGACCAACTAAAAACATACAACGGGGAGAAAGTGACATTTTTCCATCACTATATTCTAAAATCTCCCAAGTGTATTCCATGTCTTGTGTTTGATTACCTCTTAAATTATTCCCATCTGGGGAAAAAAATCCAAACACAATATAAAACTTGAGTTACACTCAGCATTAAATTATCATGTTGACTTGTCTTCATGGATGAAGATGATGAGTAATACAAGAATGTCTTGATTGTTGAATTTGTCAAAAAAAATTAGAATAAATTTTAAAATCTACAATCCAATCTTTCCCAAACTCACTGAATTGTATTTCTGAATACATATGAAAAAGACAGTAAAATAATTTAAAAATATATTTAGGAATAAAAAGTATCAATTGAGAAGAAATTGGAACTAAAGGTACCTGCAATTAATTGTAGAACTTAATTGTCATGACATGAAGAGAAATAATGATCAAGTAATTCCCCCAGTGAGTTTAATTCTTGTGTAGAATGAATATAGCTAAAGACATCCACTTTTTGAAGTTGCACTGGAATTGTTGTAATTAAGAGTCAAAAGAACATATATACTATGAAGTCAAGAAAGCAAACCAACACTGCAGACCCAGAGTCAAATACAAGATGATAGTGCAGAACAAGTAGCCCAAAGGTTTTTATAGCTCCTCAGTTAATCACAGGATTTACACTGCTTCATGACTCCAAACTCCATTAGCCAGGGTGGATTGGTAGTTTTGTGATCCAAGTATTGAACTGAAGGCAGGCAGCATGCAAGATGAGATCATCTAAAGCCTCATTATCTAAAAAACTTACAGCCCCGTATAATTTCAACCCTTAAAAAAAAATTATTTCCAGACTCTTAATCCAATCTCATAGGCAGTGAAGCTGTGATAGTCAATATTCCAGTGACAGAGCAAGTGCAGTATCAAACTTGTGCCTGGAAAGAAAGGCTTGGAAAGGCACATTTTCTTTTGAAGTTATTTCATTAACTTAATGATCCACAGCAAAAGTTCTGTGAATAGCTAGAATGGCAAAATATTGGAGAAGAGATAGCCGCTATGTGTAAGAAAAATTCAAAGAAACAAACATTCACTTGGAATTAAACCTTATTGTGTGTTTTCTGTTTCTGGTTTTCTGACTGATCAAAATAAACATATAATACAGTTCTACACAGGGAAAAATGGAAAAGGCCAGGTCTGTATTAAGCTAAGTCAAGACAAATATGAAGTGAAAAGTGGGAGGAAACCCAGTTACTTGTTAAAATATTCTCTTACTCATGGAAGCTTGATATTTCTACATAATAGGAGAAATCTGTAAATGTGGCACTTGACTCTATATTTGATATTTCAGTGACTGTAATTCTTGCTGTATAATGATACAAAGATAATGATCCTGCCTTAATAGTGTCTAGCATGAGTCCTCTTAAGTGTCACTGACAAGAGCTTTCCACCAATAACTTTATTATCAGATAATCATGAAAAGGTTTGGGTTGGAAGAGACCCTAAAGATCACCTTGTTCCATCTTCCCTTCCAAGAGCAGGGACAACTTCCACTAGACAAGTTTACTCTGAACCCCATCCTGCCAAGTCTTGAACACATCCAGGGATGAGGAGTCCACAGTATCTTTGGAAAAACCTATTCCATTGCCTCACTCCCCTTACAGAAAAAAGTTTCTTCCTGGTATCTAATCTAAACCTACTCTCCTTCATCTTCAAGCTATTACCCCTTGTCCTATCACTACATGCCCTTGTGAAAAGTCCCTCTTCAGCTTTTTTGTAGGTTCCCAGTAGGTACTAAAAGGCCACTGTAAGGTCTTCTCCATGCTGAACAGCCCCAGGTCTCTCAGCCTGTCTTCACAGAAGAGGTGCTCAAACTCCTACGATCAAAGTAGTGACTCTCCTCTGGACTGGTTCCAACAGGTCAACATCTTTCTTGTGCTGAGGGTCCCAGACCTGGACATTCCAAAGCAGGGGGAGGCGGGAGGGGTCTCAGAAGAGCAGGTCACTCTACCAGGGGTTGTTGTATGGACTTCAGTTTTGGGGTCTTTTAGGTTTTCAGCAATGTTTTTAGAACCCTCTGATTTTTCTACACAAGGATCAGTGTGTTCAGGACACATGACACTATCAAAAAAATTGATCTCTTTCCTTTCTTGGTGATAATTTTTCCTAAATTATTTGTAACTGTCATATTATCATCCAGTCTTTTCATTGAATGATATTCTGCACAGTGTGACTGCTATGCTCAATCAAATTAATTTTCAATACTGACTCCCACTGGCAATGCAGATAAAGATGAAATAAAGCCCATAAGCTGACACATTCTAAAGCCCAAAGTACCAAAAAAAACCAAACCCAAAACCAAACCCCACACCCCCCCCAAAAAAACCAAACAAACAAACAAACAAACAAACAAACAAACAAACAAACAAACAAAAACAAAAAAAACCTCTCACCAGGCATTAAAAAAAAAATCTATGACAGCTGTAATTGGGATTTCAAACAGAACTGGAGAAACACCACAAAGAAATTTATTCCAAAATTAGTAACGTCTACAGGATCTTACATCATTTGTTTGCCTTGCTATTCAAACATCAACCCTACCTTCTTAGGCAATCTTTTTCAAACTATGAGATGTGTTTCTAGAAAAGTAAAGTAAATAAATAAAAATATTAAAAAAATCCATAAGATAGTCTGGAGAACTATTATTAGAGGGGAAACATGATATCGAGTCTAAGCAACAGTTTGAATACAAGAGTTAGGATTAAATTTTAAGCAGTTTACAAGATTAGTTCAGGTTCATCAAAAATACGAAATTGTAATTCCACAAACTTGCTCCTTTCTTTAAAGCTTTGAGAATTTTTCTGACAGTATTGTAACTATATCAAGTAAGCGAGCGAATACAAAGGAAGCATTATTTTTTTTATTTTCTCCTTCAGAGTTGTTAATAGGAAAGAAGATGATATTTGTCTGCTTTATTTAAATGTAAATATGAAGTGGTTTTCTGAAAGAGTCTAAACCTTATAAAGACTGTTTTTGCAGGACATTGTCTTACATAAAATAAAATTATGATCATCTGTTGCACATTACATTCCAAAACATAGGCTGGAAAAGTTGTCAAGTATAAGCCATCAATTAATGACAAAATTAAAAGAAAAAAAACAAAAACCTGTAATCTAGAGGACTTGGATTATTTTTCTCTTGTATAGATATTTTACCCAGTCATTTACTAACAACTGTAGCCATCTATTTGGCAATTCCTTTTTCTTTATATTTTAAATCTCTCCTAAAGTTCCCAGAGGAATGTAGTTTGGTGCACGAACTAATTTAGAAAATTTCAAATATGTAATATGATCTAGATATTGGTATTTGTAGTGCCTGAGACCATCAAAATAGGAGAAAAATTTAAATCCTATGTCTATACCCTTCTTTTGCTTTGTCTGGAACTTGCCTTGTGAGTTTTTCTAACTGCACCTCCAAGGAAGGAAATGAAGAGAAAAGAATAAATTTCTTATGGAAAACATCAAGATTATGGTTTTTATACTATGTAGTTTAGCAAATTTACAAGGGCTAAACAGATTTAAATACTTTTGGAAATCTCTTGTAATTGTTTGTGGTTTGTGGTAGACAAATTTCACTTCCAGCATGTTGTATAAAAAAGTATTTTTCAGAATGTCTCTTTCCTGACATTTACTCCCTAATTTTTCAGACTCCTGACAGAGCTGGGAAAGTGTCTAATGTACAGTCACTGCAACAGCAACAGTAGGGCACAAAATAATACCAGGACACACTAACAAGTCAGAACTGAAATGAGAATGACTGATAAGATGACTGTGAAAGAAACATAGAAAACCATATATTGACTTAAAAAATAAATAAATAAATAAAAGGTTAATTTGTTTTATTGCTTAGTTGCTTGAGCAACTTCAGGCAAGTGATTTTTTAAAAGTATGTTTGAACTTCCATTTCATGTATTTTTTTCATTTCTTTGTTATTCGAAAATTGAAGCACAGATCCTCCTAGCTGTCTTTCTCTCCTGTGATAATACTTCACTTTACGCAGTGAGGTGTCATCAAAAATATTTTCATAAATTGCAAAATCTTCTTACAGCTGGAGATGACATATAGGAAAAAAATATTTATTTTCTCTCTATAACAGGGGAACTTTCTTTTTTATATATTTTTTTCTTCTAATCAAACTTGTGAAGTTGTTTTCTGTGAAATATTTGCTAAACAATGCCAAATATCTTCCTTTCTGTGCCCTTCTCTGAAAATGCTTTTCTTTCTCTCTTTTGTAACAGGAGTTGGAATTCACAAAGTTGAGGTAGGAAATTCATTTTTTTACTGGGTAATTTAACTAATTTACTAAAGCCAAGGGTATTAAAGCTTTATTATGTTATTCTTGTCATTTGTGTCTAGCAGTTATTCACTATGGCAACTTACAGAGAAGGTTTACAGTTAGCACAATATAGAGAATTACTGTGGATTCTTCTTGTCATTGGTGTGTTGGATAAGATTTTCATCTAAAATGATCAATTACTTTTATGTGTTTATAAATAGCTCTGAAGTATAACGCCATATTCTAACTGCTGTCTTTCAAGTGATGCTGAAGTTTTTCTGTAATTTATATTTATCTGGAGTCCAGGAAAACAGAAAGTTTTTAGGGAGCTGTAACTTTACTGGGCAGTGGAACACATTGTTTTGTCTTTCCAGAAATTAAAAGTTCTTTTTAAACAAAAAGAGAGGGAAGATGGTGCTCCTGACTAAAGGTAGTTCTGAACCTGCTTTATCTACACAGATTTGAGATAAAGCTGAGTTTATCAGGACACACATATAGACATCAACATGTTCTTTTGTAATTATGTCTCACAGAATTGGAAACACCCATTTACTGACATAAATGTCAAGTAGCTCAGCTGTTGCAGTGAAATTGGAGAAAAAAATTAAAAGCTTTTTACTATATCCTCTCTGAAGTAAATTTTTAACTTCAGTATTTTGGCAATAATTTACAGTTCTTTTTTTGGCTACATTAAATCTTATTTTATCAATGGCCCATTAAAAGGCAAAGAATATTCGTAATGTCTAACTTCAGTTACGAAGCTTGAGGTCTTCAGGATGTGTCTGTATCTTTATGGAAAAAATGAAATCTATATTCTCATCTGTAAAATGACAATTGTTTAGGACAGATTTAAGTTTACAGATAAAAACTTCATTTTAGATGTAAACACTAGACAGAAGTTAGGCAGGGACACTTAGATAAGATATCATTTCACATTTCTGTGGACAAAAGATTATTTTCTCATTCTGCTAATTTTTTTGCTACATGTATTTTTTGGGGTTTTTTTATTTTTATTTCTACACTCTACCCCAAGTTCCTACATTTTTTCTTATTGGAATATGAGGCATATATATTTTATACTTATATTATTTCCTAATAAAGGGGATTTCTTTGTACATGACCATAATTTCTTTCTTGAAAAATGCAACAAATAAGCCCACAAACATCAACTGATACAACTTCCTCTGGCATGGTGGCAGTCACCTAAACCACTTTTTGCATCCACTTAAGTGCTGAATATTTAACTGTACACCCACACACACACACATACGTATTTTATATATATATATATAATATAGAGACAGAACCTTCAGAATCTTTTTAGCAAATACTAAAAAGCAGGTTTTCACCTAGATTCCTTGCATACAAGGGTAAGAGTGT
The DNA here is from genome assembly GCA_013397815.1 of Aleadryas rufinucha. Classification (NCBI taxonomy): domain Eukaryota; kingdom Metazoa; phylum Chordata; class Aves; order Passeriformes; genus Aleadryas; species Aleadryas rufinucha. The sequence continues at coordinate 63,539 of VZTH01016963.1, forward strand.
ATAGAAGCTCACACATTTCTCTGCACAAAGCTCATTAGAGTGTGTTGTAGCCAATAACAAGTGAATGTCCCAGAGATCTTTTTAGGAATCTCTCCACTTTACTGATACCCTCTGGCTTTAGATCTAACATTTCCTCTGCTCCAGCATCTGAAAAGATGCTTTAGGGGCTATTCTGAGTGCTTGTTTGAAGAGAAATTACCTATAAAACAGTAATAAATTCATGTTTAGAAATTAAAGAAGTAATAAGAAAAAGAAAGGAACGGGCAAATAAATGTCTGTAGGACCTCATATCTACAAAAAATTCCATTCTGGTTAAGAATCACTGTTGTTCACTCTCTTATTGAAAAATTGGAGAAAGCAAGTGACAGTGCAGAGAACAGGATTTAACCAGAGAGCAAGCCCTTTGCTTCTGGATGCGGGTGCTGATCCAGCATTTCTCAAGAGGCCAGTTGGTTAGACCCAGATCAGATTCCCTCCAGCTTTCTGGCTGTGATATCAGTGGGAAGGAATCTATATCGACAAAGCAAAATCTTTAATGTTTTGCAATTTACGCGTGGGACTAAACGGAATTAAAGAAAATGGAGTTTGGGTTGGTCATATGAGCAATAATCAACCTGAAGAAAAAACTGACTTAACCACTGAGCTGAGTCCTTCAGATCCAGCAAATCAGACCTCCCTCCCATTTGCAAAGCACAGTCCAAGGCAGAATTTTCCTGACTATGGGGTGTATGTGGAAGCACTACATACATATTTTGAACACAATTTTTGCTTCTTCATGGAAATATATGTGTGCCCTAACAATATTATTTTGTATGTCACTCTTTATCTATATACTGGTGTTCTCTCTTCCATATATCACATGACCACAAGAGAAATCTTTAACATGTAACAATGGACATTGTAGCAGAAACCAACACACATCTTAGACTAAGTATTCCAGGAAAAGCAAAAGTTGGCCCTAGTCATTATGAACAACTGCTTAGGTTTCTGATACAAGTAACAGATTTAATTGTTATTTAAAACCTTCAGGAAAGGGCAGGTTTAGCTCACACACTACATTATGAAAATTAATGTTTTCATGTCTTTAGGATCAGGACCTGTGTTTGGAATAGGAATTAATCCATTAGTGATGATGAAATATCAGCACACAAATTCTATACATAATTATATATGTGTATGTATTTTTGTCTCACAAATTCCTTACCCTTAACCTTTTAACCATAATACAAGCCATTAACTGATTCAAATAGTCTTTCTGCTTCTTCATCCTGCAGATATCTTTAATGTTATCATTCTCAAAAATACATTTACAGACAGTTTGGGCAGGTGTGTGACTGGAAAAGGTCAAAGTGAAATACCAGCATACTTAACAAACATATTTCTGCACTCTGTCACAAAAATCCTTTTGGTTGCATAGCAACAGCCTTTTTAATTACTACTTGCAATCTAGATTTCAATAATTTAATTAGTATTTTTCTTCATTAAATTGTTTCACTCAATAAATTTAAGGTATTCAATTCATTCCTTATTTTTAAATGGTCCTTTTAACCGCCCTTCTTTGTCCTTCCAGCATCTTTGGCTATGCAGTAGAGACTAAAAATCTCATTAATTTCATATCAGAAAAGACAATCAAAAGGACTCAGCCTTATGCAATAAGCAAAGTGACATTTTAGGTAGCCTTTGTAGCTGAAGTTGTTGGAGCTCAGGTAAGCATTAGTGAAGACAGTCTGGCTTCATAAAACTAAGGCTTTCAGAGGCTTTCAGAGGCAAAACTTCTGTGGCATGTTTAGAGTGGCCTGCCTCTAGCAGTACTGATGTCAGTGTTTTTGAAACAATGTTTATCTCATACTATTTAATCTCAGGTAACTAGAAATATATTTCCTTATGAAAAATCCTCAGATATTGCTCTGTATTAATATACTGCTTAAAAGCTGAAGCCTGCAAGAACTACGTACTGTGAGAATAATTATGTGAGGGGGAAGGAGATATTATCCAAACAGCTGCAGAACTCATCCACATTTACTCCAAGGAGCTATAGCAGATTCACAGTACAGGTCAAAGCTGACAGCAGAGCTAAGGTGGTATCACTACTAATAGTCAAGGTTTACATGCTAAGAGGGCAAAAATACATGGTGGCAAACACCAAAACATTCAGCCTATGTCTACTGGGTATGAGGGAATAAGATAAAGGAAAAATTCCCTCCTAAACAGTTTTCTTAGCAGCAGTGACTTCTGTTAAGGCAGGTAGCAAGGAATTTTTACCTGGCAGGAGCATCTATGTGATATCTGTTGTCTATGTCCCTATGTCTATCTATATTATGAGACATCATCTGTTGAAGACTTTAATTTTTAAAACTCTTTAAAATTTTAGAAGCATTTATGTTTTCATTACCCATTTATATTTCGAAGAAATATGTTTTTCTCTCTTTTTCCCCCAAATTAAACTTTAATAAAAATTCAAATCTGTATATGATAGACAAATATCTGAGTATCTGAAACAGATACTGTTTCTGTTAGGCATGTAAGTAGTTCATGAAAGTATTCTGACATATTTAGCATTTCAAATATTATTTACTGAAATCTAGGAAGATATTGTTTGATTGAGTAGATTTGCAGACCCAAAACAACTCTTTCCCTGCTCAAAAATAAACAGTTGTATTTTAATGATTCCCGAGCAGCTGAATTTGTACCACAGTGCTTTCTTTCACTACCTGAGGTATTAATCTAACATAATTTTAATTATTTTTATGTTTAAAATCTTTACAATGTTCATGTCTGTTTCTTCACCATCCAGTCTTACATATGCACTTCCTGCTTTCTCATCTACACTGTATTTTCATAGCAAATGTGAGATTATCATGCATCATTTTAAGACATTTTACAGGTGATTTGTTAAAACAAAACCACCAAAGAAGACAACCTTAGCCTTGTGGGTAAAACATAAAAAAATTAAACTCCTTGGTTCATTATCTCTCTCATTACATGTTTCTCTAAATAGGATTAATAGAGTACCTACCACAGGTTTTCTGCACTGATTGCACATGAATTTGTGGATGCTAATATTCAAGGACATTAAAACAAAAATAAAACAAATTAGATGCTTTCAAACAAGTGATACTTTAACGTTTGGTCCCATAAAATAAAATAAACATTACAAAAAATTAAGCCTATAAACATCAGGAAGATGGATAAGTTGACACACCATTCTGCATATCTCTGTTTAATAATATTATATTTCATTTCCCATGCTAAGAAAACAGCCATTACCCAAAGCAGCCACTCGTAAACAGCCATTGTGAACAGATTGCATCCTTGTTGGTGGTATGATAATTGAAATAAGTTTACCAGTCTTTTATGAGGAAATACCAGATGTATAAAATACCTATTAATCAACTCACTCGGTTTTGCAAACATCAGTTTTAATACCAACAGCTATCAAAGAATAAATGGAATAAGAAGAAAAATACCAAAGAATTAACAAAATGGCTCAGCAATGTTGCATTGCTTGCAGAGATGGAGGTAAAAGAGGTAGCAGTCTAGGCTAAAAGGATTGTATCTTTTGGGCTTTCCTTACGGACATTGATTTTGCTGTTTATACCTGACTGCTTTTGAGTCTCTACAATAGGTCTCTTATAAACCTGCTTAAAAGCAGCTTTGTGAACAATAGCAGAAAGGGACAGCTGCCCACCAGGCTCTCAGATATTTGTTTCTCTTCTGTAACAGCTGTAAATACAATTGTCAATGACTAGTTCTGTTTTTGTGCAATAGGATTCGAAGGCATTACATGTCATACAGTAAGCTGAGCTAATGTAACTAGTTTCTTTTCCTGCACAGGTTTAGATTTTTCATTTTCTTTCTTCTTTTTTTTTTTTTTTTTTTTTTTTTTTTTTTTTTTTTTTTTTTTTGGAGCAGGTGAAGAGGTGTTTTTGTTTGTTTATTATTATTAAATGCTTCACAAACTAGGACTTCAAAGCTATCACAGGAACATGGAAGAATCAATGACATGGATGAAAGAATGATGAATTTGAGATTCATCCCTGAATTTATTTTATTTGTTTATTTGTTTGATTTTTATTCAGAAGAGAGATAAAAATCTCCTGGAACATTTTTCTGTTCTGATTGCAAAACTCTTCTCAGTCACACACTGTTTCTATCTACAATCACTTCCATCTGCGCAGAAAATGTACTTAGCTGATGAAAGAAGTCATAGAAAAAGCATTGATTCATCAACTGACATTACTTAGGTAATGATGGCAGCCAAAAGAGCTGTAACATTGACTAGCTGCATTCACTCTTTAGGATTGGTAGAAAACCTGCACTGCATTGACCGTTGGCCAAAGACTACACACACAGAGGTCTTTTTGCACTGCTTGGAGCACTCAGAGCATTTTGGAATAGGCAATTCAGTGGAGTGACCAAATTACCACTCTGACTCCAGTAAAGCCAGTTAAGCTTATGTCTTTTCCAGCCAGTGGTGCAAGTAAATAAGACTGGTTTGGCAAAAGGAGACAAGTCAAACTGAAGATTCTGTTGGCACTAAAGGGGGACTGTCTTCAGATCACCTCTAGGTCTATCCTTGCATTAGTTGCATTCTTAGAGCACATCTTTTGGTTATTTCTAGTGAAAAGTCTACAGTGCCTCCACCTTAGGAGTCTGATATGCAAAAGCATCACTATGAGATTTCAGATATAGATAACCAGAGTTGAGAACTTACTTTTACTTACTACTTTTACTTAGAAGCCAGTGGAATAATAACATAATGCAGGCAAGTAAGGCTGTGAAAGCACCAGTTTGCATCTCAATTACTACTGTTACTCAGAAAAATATTTTGCTTATGCCACAGAAATCTTTGAAAAGAGCACACAGATACATCAGTGAGTTTGATTATGAATTGTGATCAATCTATACCTGAATTTGAATGTTTCTTTATTTTAACAAAATTATGTGTACAAAAGGCAAACTATCAACAGTGCACCTGATACCTTTGATTCAGTAAAAGAAAGAGAGGGCATATTTCAATGAAATACTTTTCTGGCAGGAGAACACTGAAAAGGGAAAATACATCCACATTTAGCTAACTAAATAACCAATTGAGGCACTGGCATTGACCAAGGACATGGAAGGACAGGGATGTAACTTTTGATAAACCTGCTCAGTGGCAATAAAGATTACCTCTGTAAGACTCCTGGCACTGAAATCAATACTAATCTGTTACTAAGGAACAGCTCATCCAGTCAGAAGTTACATGGAAAGCTGGTAGCCTGCCCTTAAGCCATACGCAGAAACATATGACATGCATACAGTTGTTAGTAGAGCTAGAGAGATACATAATTTTTAAACATTGTGGTACCTCATAAGAATTTTTTTTGGCATGCACTTTTTGAAGTTTATGGCAAGAAAAGGAGATGGGGCTGCCAAGTTCAGTGAGCTGGACACTGATCATTTTAGACAATTTGAATATTGCCCTTAAGAAGAGAATCTGTCTCACATTTCTATGCACATACTCAATATTACTGCCTGTGTAGGTTCACCAACTCCTTGGATGAGTACAGTTAAACATGTGTTTAACTGTACAGGAATATAATCTATTATTCTCACCACTGCAAGATTATAGCATTTATAGCAGTTTGCCCCACCCATCATGGTATCATTAAAGTTGTGGAACTACTCTTAGCAACACATCAGAGAAGCAGAGCCCAGACCAGTAGGCAGCTGAGGCAATTACTGGTGGAGTGCTCACAGAAAATCTTTGTAGGTCAGATTGTTGTGCTGCTGTCAATAAGAAAAACTGCTTTCACATCCATCTAGAGTCTTCACCAGATTCTTGGCACACAATAACCCCTTATTTATCTTGGATCTTAATCTCTTTATTCTACTAAATACACAGTTTTATAACAGTAGGAATTTAAAAACATTGAAACTTCAGAAGCATTTATTGGCAAAATAAAAGACATCTTGGATAAGAAAACTGAAGAGAAGGGATATTACAGGTACTGTTTGAGTGACACCAAGTCATTTAGACCTCTTTCCCCTTATAATAATATCACTTCTGTTCCCTAAATGACATTACTTTGGCTCACCGATATTCTAGAGACATTCTGCTGGATAGCATGTGCAGCCATTGAAAAATATAATCCTTGCAATGAATTAAATGAAAAACTAACCAGAAAAGCAGTACATATTACAAGCATAATAGCTGGCTTGAAAGTGTATCCTGGGGTTTCAGATGATGTCATAATCTGCTACAGCAAATTTAATAGTATTGTTGCCTGGAAGCTAAGCCATTATACTATGTTTAATTTCACTAAGATGTAAATTACATGGTTCAGTGTTGCATAGTACTGGCTACTGCCATTGTAGACTCTTGCTCTTGCTGCTGTCAGGAATTCTAATATTTATGAGGATTTCGTTTAGCTGTTAGTCTACACCTTTTACAGATTTTCAAAAAATAGTAACTTTACCCTCTCTTATTTGTTATTAGTCCACCTCATCTCGGCATTCATGTCTTTTCCAAAAATTATAACAGGATTACAGGCTGACTCTTTGAAATATATCAGTAAATATTCAGTCCTTGAAGAAAAGAAAAGCAAAGCAATATGGCTTGAGAGTGACTTCTTGCCCGTTATCACATTTGATTTCAGTGAGCCTTCAAATCAAAAAGAAGATGCTTTCCTTACAGAGTAATAGCCAGCTTGAGTGTTTATATTCCATCTTTAATGGTAACTGCCAGAATAAAACTTGAGGAGACACTCTGTATTATCACACAACTTCTACCAGAAAAAAAAAATAAAACTTGCCCCCAATAAGTAGATCAAAACTTCTATTGTAATCTGAAATCTGCAGATGAACTACATAGGAAAATAGCCTAGCTGACATCCCTAAAGTGTAATAGATGTGTCTTTAAAGTAATATAACATATTTTCTACCATTTAAAACCGATGCAGTAACTGACTATTAGCATCTAGACATGAGTTTTAATATCAATTATTTATTCACAACCTATTACAAGTACTGTGATACATAGCAATGAAAATGCTATGAGAGGCTTATTGTTTGTTCTTTCAAATGTTGGTTAGTTAAAAAATTCTTACCCTTGCACATCTATATTTTTTTTCTCTGCACTTGTCAGTGGGTGGATAATTTACCTATCTACGATGCTTGCCAATTCCATGCTTCTGACAACATAATTGATTTTAGGCAGGCTTATGCATGTATGGGAAATTGGTGAAAACTTTAGATTAGCTCTTAAAAGCAAGTATTATTAGCAAAGGGATGATTCACAACAGAGATATGCTTGAGAAGACATGAAATATATCAACAGAAATGGGTGTCAGTTATAAGCCACACACAATTAAAAATAATCTAATCTTTGTTTTGAAAACTTAAATGCAAATATGAATATACCAGTGGCTCACATTTACAAAAATGTACTCATATTTGCTGCTTTCACAAGCCTTTGTTCATGTAGCAAAGCCGCTGACTAGATTTTGATTCTGGCTCTATTTATTTGCTTATTGTAATTGTTGTGATCTACTGGCACAACTTCCCATCTTTATATCACCGTTGTAGTTTAGCAGTCATTCAGAAGCTCTGTGAGAGAAGACATACTTCTGTTGGTGCTCTGAATCATTTCTGTGATTACCAGTCAATTTAAAGCAGAAATGAAAGTGCATTATATCAGAAAAATATTCTAAAAATGGCCATAAGGCCTTTTTGAAATTGTCTGAATTTGTCTTTGAAATTATCTATACAAGAACTTCAAATCATATCTTGGAATAATTTAGCAGGGTTTTGTCACATGTTTGAATAAAAACATTAGTGTTGTGTTTTGGGACCAGTGTTAAGGGATTTTTTTAGGCTATTTGCATTCAGAAGCTGCCTTAGGTAGTACAACAAATAAAGGTCTTACCACTTTAACTAAGGCATCTCCAAAAAAACTGTAACCAACCCTAAGCAATAGTTTCCTCTCATCTTCACTTCCATAATTTGTACATTTTAATGAGCTTACAGAGAAAAGAGTCTAAAATGCCATTTTACTCTCAATTTCTATTCCTTCTCTTTCTTCTATAGTAGCCTACTCAAGGTAGAGAAAAGTTGTGAGGAAACAGTATCCTGGAAGTTTTTTTCCATTGTCTGCAGAGAAGCTACGAAAGGGAGTACAAGCTACTTTTAAATGCAACAAATGTACACCCACAGTCATTGATGAAGAAAGCAATAAGGATTAAGGAATTATTTTATCTGTAAGACTCTCTGTGATAGACACCACTTGGAAAAGTACAACGGGCAAAAGCTTGGTACAAGCTTCGTACCTCAGCTTGGTACCTTCAGCTCCATAATGGTGATCTAGGGCAGCTGGAGACATCAGCTTCAGGATTCAGAGCATTAAAAGTACAGCTTGTCTGCTCCTCTCAGGACGCAGGAGGGGAAAGGTGGGAATTAATATCTACATGGCAAATGATTTTCTAAAGCTCTTATAATGCATTTAACCATTATATTGTAGAAATATCAAGAGACTACGGTTCGCTTTTGAGTGCTACGGCTGAAATTAAGTGAGAGCGGTACCAATATCTGAAACACAGTGAACTGTGAAATTTGTTGTGTTAGAGGAACTGTTTCTACACTGCAAATGGATGGCAAACACCACTTCAAAATCCTCTTGCTCTCCCTTTCACTTGAAAGAAAAAACCTTGCAAAATATAAGGAAAAGAAATGTAATGCAGTCATGGAAGTAGTAGATTTTTCTCTCATTCCCGATTTTTTCATATGTGTGTTTTGGTAGTGTTGAGGGTTGTTTTAATCTAAATAAGGCATCTGATACTCTGTTTATCAGAATTTTAAGAGGTGTGATTACTTGGAGCTTCCTACTCAGTGAGTATGTTATTCTAAAAACAAAATGGCAGTGCAAAGCAAGGAAGTGTCAAGATAGCTGAAATCAGCTTTTCTCTCCTTTTTTTTTTCCCTGTAGTAGGAAATCATTTACTATATTAGAACTTTGAAAGGAAAAAAGTAGGTACATGCAGGTAATATTTTGTTTGGTTCCTGGTTTAAAAAAATTTGTGAATCACTGATGCTTCTGCTTTATATAACAAAGAAAATATTGGAACTTAAGAAATTATTTGAAAGGCATATCAGTTACTGTGAAATGCTCAGGAGCAGTTAGCTTTTTTCTCTTTCAAAACTAAATGTACAGAAACTGTAATTATATGGTGAGCATATAATTTTTTCCACTTCACTGAAAATGTTATGGTATTTTTTCAACATTTATCTGTACCCTGTCTTTTGAAATCTAATCTCTAAAAAAAATTTTAAAGGAATAAAAAAGTGAACAACCATGAGCATAAACTAGCAACCCACACTCATGTGCTGCAATCTTCTCCTCTGAAATGAGAAACTCATGGATTGTGTATAAATTCCAAACCCTTCTGTTTCTCTGAGTTGCATGGCTGATATGCAAAGTCCACAAAAAAATAGTATTTAGCCCAAGACTATTCCCTACCTCAAAGGTGAATCAATGGATTTTGTCTCATTTTCCATTATTTTTCACTAGAATCAAGATCCCCAAATTGTAAACTGATTTTGTATCAATATTACATTCCTACATATTGAAATATACTTAAACAGTTGACATATAAAATACAGTTAAATAGTAGATGATAATGGCATCCACTGTGGATTAATGATTTGTCTACTTTGAAATTCCATATTTCACTGGCACATGCAGAAATGTTGTTTATTTTTTACTTTCAATAAAATTGTATTTGGATGCCATACATACATACATAAACACGTGTATATATACATATATATGGAACTGAGGAATTAACCATTAGTTTTTTATTCCTAAAATGTCTCCTTTCACATTCATAATACTTTGCCTAGCTGGAGCATTGAGGAATATGTAAAATTTGTTATTATTTGGAAAATTAAATTCAAAGTAACTTCTTTTAAAAAGGGATTTTTAAAAACCCCAAACTTTACAAGTATAAGCCCAATCACAAGCCCTATGTTTGCATTGCTAATTTATCCTCATCTTATTGAAAATTCTGGAATTTTGCACATCCTTTTTAGACTATTTCAGTATCACATTGCATTCTGTCAATGTCTCATTTGAGCCTAATGTTTTATTCAATATCACATGTATAACACTATATAAAAGTAATGATTCTAAAAGATGAGCGAAGCTGAAGCGTTTTTGAAATTTACAATGGATGTTATTTTATCTTTATTTCATAAATTTCATAATACAAATTGGTAGACTAATTCTATTTTTACTACTGACTAGTTTGAGTTCTGTTTTTTTGAAATAACATACTTCTGGATAGGCTTTGTGAAAGTATGCTAAATCAGTCAGAAAAATGTCTAATTTTGTCACTGCATCCCAAAATACACCATTGTTCTTAATATTAAAAGTATTCTAAGTTTTCCTTGGGAAATGTTTAAAAAAATATGAAATTAATAAGGCATTTACTTTGGGCAAGTTTACTTTTGGCCCAAAGAAATTATGAAAATTAATAGTAGCCAAAATAATTTTTTTGATAGATGATGTAAACTGAGAGATTAAAACAGTTAGAAGAGATTTTAATGATGCTCATAGAAAATTTAATAATTTATATTGTATAGTGAAGTATTTCAGGTTTTCTTCATCTTTTGCTTATTGACTAAAAAGAGCAAAGAATTAAATTATGTGTTAGAAACAGATCTGATTTGTTTCTTGTACCAATTCTTCTCATTTCTTCCCCCTTCATTATGAAGTGATTTTTCTATTAAACCACAAAAAGGTTTGTTATTGGACATGTTTTATATCTCAGTTTGTTATTAATAATATTGTTATTATGCTTCTTAGGTTACATAAGAAGTGCAGAAATACCATAGTCAAGCTGAACTATACTCTGTCCAGTGTAATACTTTTTCCTCTGGTAGTGACAGTAGTAGTTCATTCCATGCATTCATAGTCATAGAATTATAGAATGGTTTGTGTTAGAAGGGACCTCTGAAGATCATTTAGTCCATCACCGTGTCACAGACAGGACCACCTCCCACTAGACCATGTTGCTCAAAGACCCATCCAGCCTTACCTGGAACTCTTCCAGGGACAGGGAATCTACAACTTCTCTGGGCAACCTGTTTCAGTGCCTCACCATTCTCACCGTAAAGATCTTCTTCTTTATGTCCAGTCTCAATTTATCTTCTTTCAGTTTAAAACTGTTATCCCTTGTGCTGTCACTACAGACCTTGGTAAAAAGTCTTTCTCCATCTTTTCTGTAAGCCCTTCTATACAAAAGTAGGCCGCACATAGGTCTCCTCGAAGCTTTATTTCCTCCAGGCTGAACACCCCCAATGTTAACAACGTATTTTCATAGGAGAATTATTCCAGCCCTCTGACTTTTTGTGGCCGTCCTCTGAACCTGCTTAGAACTAGAGGCAGTACTTTGCCTGTTGAACTTCATGAACCTCTCATGGGTCCACTGACCAAGCCTGTCAAGGTTCCTCTGGAGAGTACTCCTTCCCTCTGGCAAATCAATTGCACCACTAGTGGTAGCTTGGTGTCATCCTCAAAGTTGCTTACTCCTTCCTACTGTTTATGTCATTTATGAAGATCTTAAATAGCACTGTCAGCCATATGGTTCATTGAGAGACAGCACTCATTTCTGGTTTCCACTTGGACATTGACATATTGACTGCAATTATTTGAAAGCTCCCTTCCAACCAGCTTTTTATCCATCCAACAGTCCTTCTGTCAAACCCATCTCTCCAATGCTGCAGACAGAATGTTGAATGGGACCTTTTCAAAAGCCTACAGAAGTCTAGGTAGACTATATCAGTTATTCTTCCTTTGTTCATTGATGCAGTTACTCCATTGTAGATGGTCACCAGATCAGTCAGGCATGATTTGCCCTTTGTGAAGCATGCTGGCTGTCTATAATCACCTCACTAGCTTCCATATGTTTAGACGTGTCTTCCAAGATGACCTGCTCAATCACCTGATGGCAACTACTTTTCAAATATGATAGAGTGCAGCTTAGAAACTTTGTGTTCTTGTTCCCTCACGATTCTGGGATGCATCTGATCTTGGGGTGCATTCCTTGCCTACTTCCCAGCATCTACATTCACAGAATTAAGGATGTTAGAAGACATATTCCTGACTGTAAGCTTTAGTATCCATTTACCATTTTGTCTTGTTTGTTTCATTGTTTTGTGAATCCGTGGATACTGTTTACCTCACTAACCTTCTGTGGCAACAAATTTCTGAAGTTTATTACTGTTTTCATAATAATCTGTTTTAAAATTATCGCTTCCTCCTTCAAACTGATATCTCCCTCCTCTTGCCCTCTTATTAGTGAGTAACAGTGCTGTCTTCATTTTATGCTTCACCTTCTTGGGTCAGTCCATAGCAGTCTCTGACTTTGCCTCCTCAACAGCAGACCTGCAGCCTTTTTAGTCTCACTTCTTTAAGCTCTATTATGTCTCTCATTTTAATGCTCTTTACCTTTTCTATTTCCTTTTTACCTTCATGGAAATGCAGAGAACACAGCTGCATAAAGTAATCACAATAAGAACATATCAAGATTTTATATAACACCAAAATGACAGCCTCTATCCTGTTCTTGTTACACCTTCTGATTGTGATGAGCGTTTTCTTGACTTTCGTGAATGCCACTGTGCAAAAATTATAGATTTCAGAAAGCTGTCAATAATTCCAAGATATCCCTACTGACTTACTGCCGCACTGACCACTAGCCGCCCGGTGGCGTGGCAGGCGGCGACTGCTGTCCTCTTGCTCTGGACACTCCGGGAGGTCCCGGTGCGACGGCACGGAGCAGGGTTCTATGCAGCTCAAACCGCAGATGTTTGCCCCGGGAGCCACAGCTCGCCCTGAGGCTATCTGCCAACAGCCGATTAGGCTGTGCAGCCCAGATGGAAAAACCGCAGCAGGCGAAGGTAAAGACTGAAGGAGGATTCAGGCGCTAGTGTATTCCAAGCAATTTAATAAAGTCTCAGAGGGAACTAGCCACCCAAATCTGGCCGTTGGTCTTGCCCTGGCCGTTGGTCTGGCCTCTCTGGTTTCATTAGCATGAAACTAAATAGAAGAGTGGGGAAAAGGGAGGAGTAAAGGAACAACCACTTAGGAAATGACAAGGGGGTGACATACAACCAACCGGGAAACATATTGGGAGGGACTAGTTTAAACTAGCCAACCAGGGATGTAACAAAACAGAACTTTCCAGAGCCTAATAGAATAATCAATGAACTACTTATTAAACATAACTTCTACTAACTAATAAGGAACTGGGGGAGAGAGAGGGTTCTAGAAACCAGGGAGGAGACATGTTCAAGGGAACACCTAGTAGGCGGTGGCATCACAGCCTTATCTCCTCCTCCGATCCGCCCTCAGAGGTGGAGTCTCGGGCGGGGAAATCAACCCACTTGTCATTCACCTGGAAAGTGGGTTGGGCCACCGCCACACTTACAACTGTCATTCCAAAATCAGCATCCTGTAAGTACAGTTCGGATTATTTTTTCTCTAGATATTTTACATGTATCTACACTGAAATCTATCATAATTTTGCTTTCTCACTCAATGTTGTGAGGTCTAATGTGTTGAGGATTTTTGCCAGCAGGAAGGTGTCTGGCTACCCAAGACAGCTCAGTTCTAATGGCCTCCAAAACCTTAGAGATCACTGAAAGACATTAACCAAAATTTATTCCCACTACAAAACCACTGGCATTCACCAGAATATTACATGATGTCAGTGCTCTCCAACCTGTGCAAGGACCACTCAAAATTCTGTCTTGTGATTTATCCCTTACCTGCTTTCAGTCTATAAAAGAGAGAAATCCTCCAATCTTAAAATAATTCAGTTTCTTGAAAAATATTCATCTGGCAACAACAAAAAAAAAAAAATCAAGGGTATTAAAAATCTGAATGTGTTATGATCACTGGATAGTGTTTATCCACATGTTGCTTAACAACTTTCCAAACCTCTATCAAGCCACTGTAACAGCCATTCCCATTTTAGGAACTGTGCTGACTCTCTATCACCAGACTCCGTTCACCTATGCAACCAGTGGCCTTTTCCTTTGCTACAGACCCTTTGATGGGCTGAAGTCAGAGGTGTTTGTTTCTAATTCTCAGGTGCTCTCTAGAGCCCTTCTGGCAGACGCAAGTGACTTCAGTTTTCATCTGCATCCTCTAACAAGTGGTTTTTGCAACAAGTAATTTATGCTCCTTAGCAAGGAACTTGACAATTTCATGTTTGAGTTCCTTCTAGTTTCTTAAGTTAATGCCATCCTATTCCTCCATCCAACTCCTCTGTTTGGTCTAATTAATCTATAATTCTCCTCCCAAAGACTGGAGGAAATAGAGAAATCTTTCCAAAGTTTTCACAGGCAAAGTCTGGTAGAAAGAATGACCTGAGCTTCTTTTCTATTACATTATCAGTGTTCAGTAGCCCTTTTACACGGTTTTCATCAAATACTGCTCTCGATTCCCTAGATGGACACCTTCTTTATGTATTTAATATTTTGCTATCACCTTACTCCCTCAGCCCCCACTACCCCTTCCTTCTTCCCAGGAATTCTCTATTTTTGGGAATGGAGGTGCAGTCAGTTCATTACATGTTCTCTGCTGCTCCTTCTTCCTCACATTCATCCTCTGCTCCACTGTGTGGTCTCTCCCAAAGGAGACAGTCCTCCATGAACTGTGAGTCCTCTCCACAGGCTGCAGTTCTCCATGAACTGCACCTGCATAGGTCCCTTCCACCACGTACAGTCCTTCAGGAACAACTGCTTCCCCTGATTGGGCCACAGGCCCTGACAGAAAATTTGTTTTAGTGCAGGCTTCCCTCAGAGTCACAGACTCCTTAAATGAGACTATTTGACCAGATAATTTTCTTGTATTTCTGAAATGTTTACGTCTGGATTACCAGCAATCTTCTAGTGTAGCTGTTCTGAAACAAAAAATGATTTCTATTTTGATGAGAATGTTTTCCGTCAACATATACTTGAACAATATCTTATGTTTGTTCAAACTGTTCAAATTTGCATTTCTCTTCAGTCTATAGTTCCCCTTGTAGGAATGTAGCCATTTGAGTCAATAATCATTATTTGTGTTAGTAATACAAATATACAGATATACATGTTTTCTAAATCTATTATTTCAATCAAGAGGATGGACATTCTTGATGGTCCTGAGGCCTTTGCAAAATATAGAAGAAATATTATCCAAAAGTTTATATTTAAAAAGAAGGCTAGGGAGGGGGATGAGAAGCAGGAGAGGGAAAACATAGCTGCATTTTTTAAATAATTCTGTGTTCCTTCCATCCCATTAATTCCTTAAATTATTTTTTCATTCATTTTTCCCATGACACATTCATCACTTTCAAAAAGCCAGAGTCCAAATGAACCAGATGTGCTGAACGTGCAAATAACTGAAAAATAGGTTTCCCTGGAAACCAGATTAAAACCTTCAAAACAGCTCCACCTCCTGCTCAGCTTCCCTATCCCTTTAAGCTGTTCAGTAATAGCAAATCAAGACACTCATACCCAGATTGTGCCCTCCACTTACATGAGCAGGGGGTAACCAATTCAGGCAGGATTCAGAAAGGAGAGACTTCCATTTCAGTATTTTTTCACTGTTTTATTCTCTGTAAATCTGTAACTCTTCTGTAATAGCAGCACATGGAATGGGTAGGATAGGCATTTTTGCAGATGGTATCAGAAAACAGCTGCCTTTCACATTGTCCCTTGGCAATCCCATGGTTAACTGTGTAGAATATCTACTAGAAGGCCACTCCAATTAGCACTCATTTATCTGGAATCCTTTCCCCGGAACTTTACATTGCTGTTGTAAGGCATTTTGAAATTCAGATGGGAACTAAATGACTAACCAGAAAATTCACCTACCATCATCTGCTATCCCTTCTCCCACATATTCTGTACTGTTCTGCAGATACCAGAGGTGTGGGAATGAAGGCAAACCTCTTTCCTTGACTGCATCCTGCCTCTTTCCATGATTCTTAGAAGTTTATGCGCCTGAGTGGCCGTGGTCCTTGCCAAATAAAACTCCTAGTACAGTACCTCTGGTACAATTACATTGCTGGAACACTTCAGGATAATTTTAACCCTTTCATGTAACACCAATGTGCTCCTTCATGTAACACCAATGTGAAAGGAATAATACAGCCCCAGAGGATGCTCTACATTAAGTAGCTCTGTAATCAAGAGCCCTTTCCCTTAATACAATGATCTTTTCTGATCTTGCAAATCTTGTGTTTTACAAACCAATAGTACTGCAGTGTAACTAGGGAAATGTTGCAGTTACAATAAAGTTCAATAAAAAATTTCATCACATTGTGAAGCAATCATGACTTACCCTTAGAATGAGGAGAGGAGACCCTTTTGATGCATTGCTCCTATTTTCATTCCTCATCTGATCAGGGAGAGGTGGAATAAATCACTGTACTTCCACACAGACTAGAATAAATTTCTGAACGGAGAGATGAGTGAAGAACACTTATTAAAAATTGTTAACTGAAATGAACATAAGACAACAAACAACAGAAGTATCTTGCCCTGTTAATGAGATGCTGCTATCTGGATTAGGCTGTATTTGCTGAGTTTCTAATTAGTTTTCATTTTATTAACATGCTAATGTTAATATGATGCATTACTTTCAGTTGTGCAGGCATAAAGCCAGTTTTTAGGAAACTGGACTTCCAGAAAACAAAAGTAGGGAATCAATGAATAAGTAATTTATGAAACTACTCAGCCTAACTCTACACCACAGAGACAGAGTTTATAATCCCTTTTTTTTCTGCATGCCACTATAATTAACAATGTGAATATGATTGGCATTAGCAGGGATTTTCTCTGGAAGCTGACACTTAGTTTTTATTCTGATCTTCCTTCTGGTAGAAGCAAATATTTTACCTGACTGTTTCAGCAGAGGTTTATCCTTTGAATACAAACACAAGACAGAATATCAGATTCAGCATAGGATGCATGAAACACAGAGACCCCATTTCTCCTGTCCCTTAAAAAATAAATAAACACCTACAAAAATACATACATCGTGGGGAGTAAGTTCTGGTTCATCAGAATGTAAAGCACCTCGTTTAGCTGACAGTAGCAATATTGCTTGGACTTAGGGAACATTCTTATTGATTCATGAATATTCCAAGGGGATAGATTAATCTTTTGTGAACCATACAGCTCCGATGAAACTGCTGTTTAACATGCTAAAGTGCCAAATTCATCTTCTTCTTGTACAAAAGAACTTCCTATAATAAAGACCCTTTGCAATAGCAATAAGGCATCTCTGTGGGGAATGTTTATTATGAAGTGTTTGCATTTTGAGACAGACATTTTGTCACATATTACATAGCTATCTAAGGATACGAGTGCATGGCAATACCACACATACTCCATTCAACTATATAGGTTAATTATTACTTGGGATGTTCTGTCTATACATTAATCCAAGGAGAGATAAGCAATGCATTTATTAAACTTCATAATCTCCACAAATTTTATGGTGTTTCACATCTTCTGTCAGTGTACACAAAAACTGGGCAGATGGTCCACCACACATACTAAGGTAGATAGGCTGGTAGATTAATAGGTAGGTAGACAGAATTCAGTGCAGGTAGAAAAAGTGACTTGTAGCTATCAGAACTTTTACAGAGAAATCTGTGCCTTGTATGAGACAACAAACACAACTTGTCCTGATGGCCCAGAGCTCTGAGGACTAGACAGCCTCACTGAGTTGCTCACAGTGCTCACCCAATCCTCTGTTCTAGCACAGAGCAGATCCGACTCTTCTGGTCGCCAGTGAGCTAGCAGGTTCAAGTGACTCATATGATACTGTACCTTTATTCTGGTTCGGTACCCTGACTGCAGCTACCCTCTAATAACAGTTGTGCTTTTGCTTTTGTTCCATGGGTTAGCAATCTGTGAGACTACAGGTTTGCCAGTTGTAGAGCACTCACATGTAGTTTTCTACATGAACTTGTATGTAGTAGTTTGAATAGTGCATGCCTGTGCATGTCATGATCTCTACAACCTGATACCAATTTCTGTATACTGACAATGGCCATACTTGTTCATAATGCTATTCAGTCTTCATGATTTAACTAGCAAATTATCCATGAAGGATACAGACATAAACTTGAATATTGCTCTGTGAAATAAATTGTGTGTGAAGGCTTAAAATAAAATCATACAAATGATTCTAGTTTTGTAGGTGGAAAACTATCTACCTGCTTATTCAATTTACGTACCTCAACAACATGGCATTTTCTTTTTCTTCCTTCCTTCCTTCCTTCCTCCCTTCCTTCCTTCCTTCCTTCCTTCCTTCCTTCCTTCCTTCCTTTCTTTCTTTCTTTCTTCCTTCCTTTCTTTCTTCCTTTCTTTCTTTCTCTCTAACTTTAGAAGTTCATTATGGTTTACATTAGAAATTCAGAGTTTTGTCTCTTATCTACTTGCCTTTGGCAGCACAGCCTCAAACTGTATGCCATGAATATTTAATGTGATGTTTACATAGAATACTAAGGAAATAGAGAGCAGATGTATATAAATGTCACCAGCAAGAAAAAGATCAATTACAGTAAAAGCCTAAAAAGTGCTGAGTATTAGCAGAAGGTCTATGTGAAATATGTGTCTTATGGAATAGTTAGCTTGCTTCCTTTTTAACAATACTGATAGCACTGTGTATCTACTCAAGTTTCCAAACACAAAAATTGAAATAACTGCCTCTATATATCAGTTTATAAGCAGGCTCAATCTTGCATGTTCTGCTGACATAGTTTTACTGGCAGGAGGGAATTTTTGGGCCACAGTCAACTGAACAGTTACCTTTAATTCCCACTGGCAATGGTGTCCTTAACACACTGAAGCTGGAAACAGAAAAATGCACATCTTTAAAAAAGTCTAGCGAGAAGATCTAGGGAACTGTAAGTCAGCCTCATCTCAATGCACAGGAGTATAATAGAGCAAGTTCTCTGGGCTTTGTTCAGCTTTAAGAAGAGCTGTCTAAACTACCTAATGAGAGGATTTAGAGAAGATGGAGACAAACTCTTCTCGGAGATGTGCAAAGATAAGAGGCAGCAGACACAGGTTGGAATATAGGAAACTTTTTTTTTTAAAAACAGACACTGCTCAAACACTTGAACAGGTTAATCAAATATTGGCAAAGGCTGATCACAGATTTTTTTTACATTTCCATCTCCATATATATATTCAAAACATGACTTAACAAGTAACCTGAGGACCTTCACATCCTCCTATTATTCAAGTCCCTTCATGTGTCATTCATTATATGAGTCTTTAATTCTAGATTTCCATAGGATATTGGAAAGTTAAGAACTAGAAGGTTATTTGCCTCTCTCGTGTAAATGCAAAACTTTGCAAACAGGATTTATGAGATTTAAAAAAAAGTTTGCCTTGTCGAAAAAATTAAACCTATAGAATTGAGCTACTCCAATAACAAACACAATTTCTAATACTAAGAATAATAATGAATACAAAGTGATTTGAGAACATGGAAAAAAACACCTAGGTAGCCCTAGTGCTACCCTGCTAAACATCTTATAAATTGCTGAAAAATAGAATGATAAATTGTTGAAGAGTTAGTGGAATAAGATGGAATTGCAAGCAATAGTACTGAGCAAGGTAATTCAATGAAGTGCTTTCCACATTTATCACTGCTGTGTTCCCAGACTCCCACACCAAGTCACTTTGGCTCAATAATTTACTTTATTGCTAGAGACTTTATTGATCATATTTCATGCTGTACTAACCTAGCACTCTATGTTTTGTCCTACTGTCATGTGTTGTCTTACTGTATAGATTCAGAACTGCTAAGGGTCACAGTGCTAAACATTGTGGAGACACATATGATCCCTGCAAGACTGACTTCCCAGAGAGGCAGTCTCTGGAAATGTTGGATGATTCACGAGTGGTTTGGAGAAGCTTCTCTCACTACTCAGTGTTCATTACTGTCCTGCCAGCCCAGCACCATGCATGTTAAAATGTTTTGTCTACAGGAGAAAGAGAATGGGGAGGCATTAATAGGGAGAAGGATATATCAGGGACTATGGTTTTCACTCGTGTGCAATTCTAGCACATGCAATTGCACCTCATTAGAGAAAACTGCATTAGAGGCCAGAAATAATGTACCTTGGTATACTGGGGCATAGATATCTTGGAGCCTATCTCCAGAAAATGTCACAAAGCACCATCTTACACTCCTACCAGGCATAAAACACTATTTATCTTAGTTATTTCAGTTTTCTAAATTTTTTCCTTACCTTTACATGTGCACTGTCTTCTACACTGTTCTCTTTTCTTGGGCCATTTTCATACAAGTTTGCAGCTGTATATGTGGGTGATGTTGTAATCATTACAGTGTGGTATTATATCTCATTTCTGGAATCTCACATTCATTCCTTTAACAGACTCCTTCACAAACAAAATATCTACTATGCTCCACAACCTTTTGGCAACTACCTACTTTTGTCCTCTATATATATCCAAATTTCTGAAAACCTCAAACACCTTTTTATCAAACGGATGTTACTCTAACCTGGAAAGGGTGCTTGAAACTTCAAAAAACATTTCTCTATTAGACTGATAAACAGACTGATCTAGAGAAATAATTTTTCCAGGTGTTTATTTAACTAGTTAAATGAGAACCTTTTAGAAGCATATTTATTCACTTCATTCAGTGTAGGAGTAATCAGATTTGTAAGCTAACAGTGAGTATTTTTAGAATAATGAAAAATAGAGAGCAAAAAGAGATGGAAGGATGGTCTTTGAAATAGGGTGAACTTATGCTGTTTAAAGAGTTTGTTTTAAGGTAAGGAATATTACCACAGAAAACTTGATATCTTTAGAAAAGAGAAAATAATTTCTTTCTGTATGATGACAGCTCATCACTTTGAAAAAAACATATTATGAGTACTCTAAACATTTCTTACTTTTCAGAGAGTTAAGATTCTGAATTCCCTGACAAAAACATTAATTAGAACTAATTTCAGAGAGAAAGGGGCATCCCATATTCAGAAAGAAATAGTCACATAGGTACACTGCTTGTAAGGGAATGCACTGGCACTGGTTTACACAATATGACATTTTGGCCCATAAAAATCATGACTCTACAAAACTTAAGCATTGGTGAAAAGGCATTGAACTTAATATTCATAGAATATATTCAGATTGAAGAATCCTTGTTTTCTTCCCCAAATTTTGTATGTCTTCACTGTAATCATATACGGTTTTCAGATATTACATATATAGCTTCTTCTATGTTTCTGATACAGCTTTAACGGTTTGTATAGTTGTTAAATATCCTGTACACACTTAGATAACTACTTTATTTGACATCAAGGTTTCTTCACTACTTCCACCCACTTAGAAAACCCACTCAGAAATTGTTCTGAGCATTACATACTTATCTGTATTGTTGCCTTTTCCTGATCTTAAAATCAGAGGCAAACACAGTTAAAATGGAGAAGGGGTTTACCTCGGTATTTGTTTAAGGATCCTTAAGGTGCACTCTCCATGCGAGTGGAATGCGCTGAGAAGCACACACCGAAATGCACACACACGACACATCACATATACAGTTATAGGCCTTGTGAATTAGCATATCTATCAAAGATTCCCCAATGAGAGGCTCCAGTGAACCCCTTATCCCGAGGAACCTTCCCCCTGGATGGGCCTATCTTAGTTTACAGAACATGTTCTGGAGACAACCTTGGTGTCTGGGGCTTTCTGACTGCCAACTGTAAGGCTTCCAGGATGTTTGGTCTCCTGGCTTAATGGAATATTGGGTCTATGTTATTTATCAGACCTAAGGAATTAGAAATATGTAGGCTAAAAGCATTAAGAATACATAAAAGCTGCAAAAAAGAGTATATAAAAAGGGGTATATATAAAAAGGCAAAAAATCATCATGGCATCAGTATCAACATGAGTAGATGCATTTCATCTGCATGCATTTCTGAAGCAGTAGGAAAAGAAACAAGTTTCCACACAACTATGAAGGAAAATATAGGGACTGTTTTAATTATTTGTTATCATTATTGCTCTTCCTACCAATGAAATCAGATCAATTATCTTTCAAACTGAAGTTACAAAATGCAGCCTTTCAGATCTAATTCCTTTATTTTAGACAGCTTTAATAAGTTACAGAGAACATTATGACAATATCTTCTTTAACAGAAAGCAACCTTTCACTGAAATTGCTTTAACAATCATAGGAAAAAACCTATTCCACTGTGATTCTTCCAAACCACTGTACTAGAACAAATTCAACCCATTCTAATTGGGTGACATCAGGCAGCAGTGAAATTGCAATTTGTTGTGAAATCTGTTTTTGCATTTTGCTGTTAGAAGCCCAGCATTCAACTTGTTCACAACTCTCTGTTGGACCTTATCGAAGAACATGCTGGCTGCAGGGCATCAGCAGCACTGATCACTCAAAGGGAAACAGAACAGCTGTGTTCCTGACAGCTGGAGCAAGCATGACGTCCATCAGCAACTAACGGGAATATCTAAAACTGTTCTCCTTAGCAGGGTGCCCGCAAATCCAGTTATGTTGCAAATTAGAGTTCTCAGCCACCGTCAATTTCAACCATTATTTTTTTAGTAGATGATAAACATTTCTCTATACATCTGTGTATTTTTTTGTCATTCTGTTATTCATCATCCATAAAGTAGCTTTAGGTAAGAATTATAAGAGGATTAGCTGTTTCAGAGCTCAAGTTCTAAGAATTCTCCTATGCAGATACACTTCAGAAGTTCACACTGCAAACATACACAGAAATCTCACACAAGAAATACATTTTCAGATCATATTTTTAAGCCTAAAAAGAGCTGCTGATAAGGTGTATGACCTCCTCCTGAATTATCTCTGCCTTTTTTTTTTATCCTGATACTGACATCTGAGCTTGAAAAACTGTGTATTTATTGTAATCAATTTACAAAATTCAAAGTATATCTGATTTTTATGTTCAGTAGTCAAGAATACATTACCCCAGCACCGCTTATCTGACAAATTAACCCATATCATAGAATCTTATTTTGGACTGTTCACTAGATAGAGAGAAGACATGAAGTTTAAAAAAAGAGTAGTGCATGTTTCATGTTCTCAGTTCTGATCACTTTCACACTTTCTGTTTGTCCCTTTGAACTGTAATTAGACTTCACTTTAATAGCCTTTCATAGCATTTGTTCCTTATGCAAGAGTGGCTTGTTGGCTAGTTAAACTGTTGCTCTATTAAAGCACATATGATTGCTTAAATAAAAGAAGCTGATAGCTCATTTAGCTTTACTTCAATTCTTGCTTTTACGTATTTCAGTCTTCAAAAATCTGTAACCCATTCTTTAAGGCATTATTATTATCCAAGGTGGATTATACCATTGCAGATGTCAATTCAGCAAAATCAGTCCAAACTGTGAAGTTCAAAACAGCTTTAAATCATTGCCTTATGGTCAAGAAGCTACTAGCATGCTGGGCACTGTCTTATTCTTTCAGGACAGATGTTGCTTATGAATAAGCAGATTTTATATTTGGTACAATAAGTTTTAAGCTGGACTGTATATCTCTATATGAATATGAATAACAAAGATATATCTCACAAGTTGTGTTCAGACTCCCAGCCTTCCGGTGTGCCCTTAACAGGTTCTTTCCATGATGTAGACTCCCTCTTGTCAATCTCCCAAAGCAGAGATGTACATAGCTCTTCAAATATATCCCACACAAAAGAAAAAAAAATCTTAAATTATAGTTATGTCCAATTTCTCAAAAACGGCATACTCCTATGCATACTCCTACTCAGCAAAATGCCTAAATGCTGTGACTAAAATTTTGCCCAGAGAAAATAAAATAGCAATACATTAATGAATGACTCTTCCTTCAGTTACTAAATTTGCATTTGCAATCAAAGTATTAAAGAACTGACAACTAAACAATTAGTATTGAAAAATCTAAAGAATGAAAAAAAAAAAGAAAAATAATTAATCAAGTGCTGTGATTCTGCAAATACCTTACTCTGACATGTTTCTGTATTAGCATGATATTGAGAAAGTTCATGGGAAAATCATCCAGACTGCTGACTTGCTGCACAAAGCAGTGAATTAACATATAAGTAACTATACTAACCTGCCTGAAATTCTCATTTTTTATAGTTATGTATTTGTTATGCAAACTAAAAATTATGATGCCTGCAGATGAAATCTAAACATCAAGTCTTTACCATACAGACAACTCTCATTTATGAAGGTGTTGTGTATACTTCCATGCATGTTAAGAAAAATGTCTTTTTCTTATATAAGGACAGACTGTGGTCTTTTCTAATATCTTACCAAGGTGGGCAGGAGAAGTTCCCCTGGTCTATCAGTGGGCTTCCACCTACTGACAGTAGTTTGATTTGAGACTCATACACTGGGACTCTTAACCTAAAAAACACAGGGGAGATTCAGGAATAAGAAAAAAATGTAGGACTTTACAGTTCCCCGAGCGTTTTTTCCTGACTTTCAACAGATATAGCACACTGTCTTGTACAGATGCTTCCTAAAAATTGTCTAAATTGCCTCTTGATGCAGCACTGCACTGTGCTGGACCTAGCTCAGAGCTATGACTAAATGCAGTAATCTAGCTTTTACAGCTGCGGTATGACAGACAGGGAGGGAGGATGCCTTAATTAACCATGTTTACTTATGTACAGGACATGAAAACAAAAACGGAAACTCATTTGAAAACAAGACTAACTGCTTCTACCTGCTCTTTTTCAGCTAAAACAGGTTTTTCATGGAATTCAAGATTTCCTTTTAAATAAGTGATTTATAATCTCAGTAATTCTTGTTTACTGTAAGCAAAACAACAGATTAGTAATGTGTTAAATATGAGTTATTAAATTCCCATTAGACTAAATTACCATCCTCAGAGATATAGAAAACTACTCCAAATTAATTTGTGTCTTTCAATAACTGTATTTCATCTATTTGTAAAAACACTATTAATTTTAAGGTTTGGGCTACAGCAGCTTGCTTGGTCTTTAAAATAAAACCAAGACAGTTAGGTCAGATTATATGCCCTAACTTCTTCAGTAAAGCTTTGTTGCAAAAGTAAATAAGAAAATAAAATGCTCTTTTAAGAGTCTTTTCCATGCAGAATAAGATGCAGTTAATTTTGAGGGTTCTTCGGCTGAAGTCTAGCATGAAATAATCTTTATACTTCACCTGTAGTCTAGCACCCTCCAGAGATGTTTTTCTAATGATGTCCTCACTATTTTTCAATTGCATCTTGCCAAGAAAGGAAGTACTGTTTCCAAATATTTTTAAAAGCCTATTTTTCAAATCCATAACATTTTGAAGAAAATGCACAACTTTTATTGCTTGCTGCCCATTTTAAATATCAATGAATGAGCTGAAATCTTATTGTAGTAACTACCGCCATTTCTTCAACTTGAATGCACTTAACTTCCTTTTACTGGGTTATGAAGCTACTTCCCTTGAAGTTCTTCATAGAAACAAAAACCTCTGGGATGATGTTTCCTTCTTTGAAATGAGTGGTCTGAAACTCGTGGTATGACTTCACAGAGCAACAGTTCCATAGTAACTGTTCTCCTACAGTTAAAAAATATAGGGAGATAACACATACCAGAAATTAATATTCAGAGGAAACATTAGGGCTCATGTATATGTATGTGTGTGCTGAAAATTATATGCAGTTTATCAAGAGCACCCTATTTAGACTGGTCATCGTTTACTGAATAATTTTTATTTATAGTAAAATGCATTTCTTAAAGAGCTACTGTTGTAAGTTGTTGGTGGCATCTATTGAGACCTATTTTTCCATTTAAACCACACACTTTAAAATCCTTACATGCAATGTATGATGTACTTTTTCTAGTAGTTGTAATTTTTAAGTATTTGTGTACCTTTGTAGCATTGAAAGCAAAATACGTAAGTCAAAAATTTGCTTCTATTAGTCAAAGTTAGCAACATTGCATAAACAATGAAGCTCTTAACATTTTTTTTTTCTTAAAGAGTAAAGACCATACACTTGGTTAGTTATATTTTACTCCTATTCCTCTGTGGCGGTGGCCCAACCCACTTTCCAGGTGAATGACAAGTGGGTTGATTTCCCCGCCCGAGACTCCACCTCTGAGGGCGGATCGGAGGAGGAGATAAGGCTGTGATGCCACCGCCTACTAGGTGTTCCCTTGAACATGTCTCCTCCCTGGTTTCTAGAACCCTCTCTCTCCCCCGGTTCCTTATTAGTTAGTAGAAGTTATGTTTAATAAGTAGTTCATTGATTATTCTATTAGGCTCTGGAAAGTTCTGTTTTGTTACATCCCTGGTTGGCTAGTTTAAACTAGTCCCTCCCAATATGTTTCCCGGTTGGTTGTATGTCACCCCCTTGTCATTCCCTAAGTGGTTGTTCCTTTACTCCTCCCTTTTCCCCACTCTTCTATTTAGTTTCATGCTAATTAAACCAGCGAGGCCAGACCAACGGCCAGGCCAGACCAACGGCCAGATTCGGGTGGCTAGTTCCCTCTGAGACTTTATTCCAAATAAATTGCTTGGAATACACTAGCGCCTGAATCCTCCTTCAGTCTTTACCTTCGCCTGCTGCGGTTTTTCCATCTGGGCTGCACCAGCCTAATCGGCTGTTGGCAGATAGCCTCAGGGCGAGCTGTGGCTCCCGGGGCAAACATCTGCGGTTTGAGCTGCATAGAACCCTGCTCCGTGCCGTCGCACCGGGACCTCCCGGAGTGTCCAGAGTAAGAGGACAGCAGTCGCCGCCTGCCACGCCACCGGGCGGCTAGTGGTCAGCGCGGCATTCCTCAACAAGTGCTGAAGTGTACTTAAGATGTCTTGGTTGGTGAGAGCAAGACTAGCAATAACATACAGCCCTCCGTACTCTGAATAATCCTACACAATGGAGTGACAAGTTGTCTAAACGTGTAATTGCATGGTTTTACTTGAAGAACCTAAGTAATACAGCAGTATTAATCTCTAAATGGTATTAGTTTTCTATAGATTATCACCACCATTTTGTAGAACACTAATTAAATTTGAAGGCCTTCTTAAGAAGAGCTTTGCTGAAGATACATCATAAGCCAAAACAAGTGAAAAAAAAAAAAAAAGGCACTGAAAATGTGCCAGTTGCCTAATGTCCTTAGCCTCTTCACTCTATTTATCAATGTACTAATCCTCAGCCTATACTTTGCTCCATTTTCATGGTTCTAAATACAGGTAAATGCCATAATTAATGTGTTCTTTGAGCTGCACTTGCTCACTTAAGAAACACTAACTTGTATGTTTTGCTTAATCAGCATCTTTTTCAGCTTTGGTAGTACAGGACACATATCTCCAATGTAATTTTTCTCTTAACTTTCCTTTTGGTTTTGTAAATAGCAAGTCAAACTGCCACCGTCCCATCAGTGCTCCAATTTCTACACTCAGAAAACATTATTTTGCTTCTTCTCACGTAGCTTTTAATGGACATAGAATACCACTGATGCTTAAATATTGTCTCGTTCCAAGCCCTATGCCATGGGCAGGGACACATTCCACTCAATGGATTGCTTAAAGCTTCATCCGGCCTGACGTTGACTACTTCCAGGGATGGGGCATCTAGAGCTTCTCTGGGCAATCTGTTCTATCACCTTACCACCCTCACAGTAGAGGATTTCTCCCTAATAGCTAATCTTATTGTACCCTCTTTCAGCTTAAAGACATTCCCCAGTACTACATGCCCTTGTAAAATGTCCTTCTACAGCCTTTCTGTGTATCCCTTTATGTACTGGAAGGCTGCTATAAGGCCTCCTCTGAGCTTTCTCCAGCTGAACAACCCAAATGCTTTCAGTCTGGCCTCATCAGTGGTGCTCCTGCTCTCTGATCTTTATGACCCTCCTCTGGACTCGCTAGATTTTACTTCTGGGTCCAGTCTAATGCATTTTAAAAGGAAACAATTTTTGACATAGTCACCATGCTCTCTATAAAATCATTCCTATTTCCTATCTCTCCTGGCCAAATTTGGTCTTTGCTATTTGCCTGTTTTCTGCAATAAACAAGCCTCCATCTTTCATTTTATTGCTACATGCCTAGCAGAGTGATGAGAAGGCAGATTTCCTAACAGCAATGATGCTTCAATGCTATCAGTGGTCTTTCCAGGATAAAATATTTCAATTATAACACCCTATGTTTTCCTTTCTTTTCTCTAACAAACTGCTACTATTTCTAAAATGTTTAACTTTCCAAATATCTTAAATCAGTTTGCATATGGTATAAGAACTAGGATACATGGCACTCCATACTGAAAAATAGGGTGCTATTGAACTATAGCACTTTTTAATCGCTGTATAATCTGCTTAGCTACCATGTATGAATGAGATAAATTGAGGGTTGAACTTCTTTCCAGCCTGCAAAACCATAACAATTTGTCTCTTGCAGACATACAAGCACTAAAAATGAAAAATGAGCAGATATGTGAATCTCGATTCTCCACTTGTATAGTACATGCCTGTTGCTGCCTGGAGGAATTTGCATCCCAGTGGAGAATAGAGTGGGAAAGTTTCTATGGAGAGACCCCTCCTCTATTCTTAGTGTCACCATTCCACTGTTCACACAGTACTTTATGAAATGACAACACAGAAGCAGGCCATGAATTAAAGGAGGTATTAAAGTGCAGTTTCAGGAAATGCTGCTTTCATTATCTTTTTTTTGACAACAGTGAGCAAAGGACACCCACATATATCCTATAGATCCAAATCTGAACTACAATTTAGTATCTTTTAATTGTTTTTAACACTGCCAGTCTCAATCAAAAATTAACATTTATATATATATATATGAATATAATTATTTAGATTTAAATTTGTTTAAAATGTGAAATAAATACGATTTAAACATTTAGGTCTAAATTTATGTCTTAAAAATCCATGTTCAATTTTGCCTTGAGTAGGTATCTTTCACATTGCAGCAGCCTTTGTGAAACTGTAGATGAGCCTGATTTTCTCTTTAACCACTCTGTATGCACCCAGTCATAAGCAGGCTACCACAAAATACTGCACCAGACAAGAAGAATTAGGTTGTGATTTGCAAAGACATTAGAAGAAAAACTTGAGAGATATTATAGAGAAGGTATTGGAGTTAAGAACTAAATCAGCAGGAGCACGGGCTGTCTGGGAAGTCACTGACACACCAGAATACATTCTCCTTCTGGGAGAGTACTTGTCCTGGTTTCAGCCAATGACAACTCTGTTTTCTTCCGTGGCAATGAGGGGGTGGAGCCTGAGGCAGTGTGGGCACGGCCAGGACCCTAATATTATTCAGGATCATCTTATGTCATTGACAAGGGTGAGGGAAAGGGGCTCTCTCGCTGACTTCTGGGGTAGGAGGCATGCCTTCTCCAGTCAGGAAAATATGGCAGCAGTCAGGTTGGGTCACGGTCTGCAATGAGCATTTTTGCATGTGAATCATTCTCTCTTTTTGCATAATTTTAATATTAATATTGTTGCTGTTACTGTTCATTTTCTTGTCGTTCTTTCCAGTAAATTGCTCTTAACATGTGATTTTTACATTTTGTGCCTCCAGTTCCCAATTTCATCCACAGAGCAGGAAGTGGGAGGGGAAGGCAGGGGGAGCAAGTGAGAGGTGCCTGGTTTGCAAGAGTCTTGTGCGTAGGGGGCACTACATTGGATAGTGGCATTCCTAAACCATGACAAGACTATACCTACACACGGATACAGGATTTCATTCTTGTGTTCGGGTGTCTCAAATTTATTTACAGAAAGGACAGTGTTAGAGTATTTATGTTCCCTCCATGATCCTAAGCTATTTGAAGCTATTTTATCTGCTAAGGTGCTTGACTTCTCTGCTTTGACTGTGCCTAACAAATCGGCATGCTGAAAATTGCGTTAGATATTTATTTATCTGCTTGTTTAGGTACCTAAATACCTTTTGAAAATATGACCTCATGAACTGCACAACTATTAGGCTTTGACTGTCTGCTGCTACTACTCCCAAATCATGTGAAAGAGAGGATAGATTGCTACCAATCCTAAGAAGTCCTACGGGAATGTTAAATGCCTTGAGTCAGGTTATTAAATGCATGTACAGTAACTGCTCGCTGCTCCTGGCTTTCATTTGGGAAAAGCTTTTGTCATTATCTTTGTCACTTAGCAGCTGGAACCTCACAGCCCTGAAAATGTCCTCACATTTTGAAAAAACAGTAACCATGTTGTACATTAAAAGACTGAATACTGGCATTGTACAAGTTTAATCAGGTTTTATACACATCTGGCCTCTGCAATACAGCCTGTCTGAGGAAAGTATGCATTCTGTCACTTCCTATTGATAAAGAGATAAACAGAAACAGGACAAATCCACTGGATATCCGTGCTCAAGCATTAGGCTAAAGAAAAAATAAATCCCTGCAGCATTTAATTTCCAGATTTTTTTCTATTGATAATACAATCTCAACTAGAAATCTCATAAGCAAATATTGCTGTTTTCAGTTAGATTGTTATTGGACACGTTCCCTGAAAAAAATCACATCTTTGAGACAGTAAAATATTCTCCTATTTTAACAATCAAAGTTTCAACTTCAGTTAAATACATGTGACTAATTTTTGATGCTTGATAGCTTCAGATTTTAGCGTAAATCAAGCTACAAGAGACCCAGGTACCCAGTCCACCTCTTGTCTAGAGAAGAGCCAGTTCTGGGGTCAGACCAAGGTGATTGAGGCTTCACCCAGCTGGGGCGTGAAACTCCCCAAAGTCATAGACAGTCCAGCCTCTTTGAGCTTCTGGCTAAAATCTGCTCCTTATCTCCAGCCGGAGCAGGACTTCAACTTGTGCTACTGCCTTTCACCCTCTTTGCCTGCATCACTGTGGAGAGCCCATCTGCATCTCCTCCACCCCCTTCCAGTGATACTCAGGATGCCACTGGGCACCCCCAAAACTGTCCCTTTTCCCATCAGAAAGGCCCAGCACTGCAGCCTCTCCTTGCATTGCTAGGGTTTCTGTCCCAACTTTGTGGCTTCCGCTGATTTAATTACGTTTAATTCTGTATTTAATAATTTAATATTTATCTGTATTTTTCTTGCATCAGAGCCCAAAAATGTACACTGTATCTACATGTGATACAAGCACTGAATAAATGATGATTCTTCTGTGCTGTACCCCAGCTCACATCACCTCAGGTGCTGCTATCCCTGCTGGCTGTGGAACAGCTGGCTCCTGCTCAGCTCGCTGTCCAGCGAGGTGCAGGGCCATCTCCACAAAACTGTTCCTCATCTCCATAGGACTGTTGCAACAGGGCTTTGGTTTTAGGGCTCGGCCTCTGAGCGGAATTTCACTTGCGGCACCCTCCTTCCATCTATCCAGGACAACAGAAGGCAGCCTAGCCCTCAAGTGTGTCAATGTTTCCCCCTTGCTGTCATCAGCAAACCTACTGTGTGCTCTGCATTCTCTCCTCCAGGTTACTGGGAGAGATGCTTAACAGAACAAGTCCCAGGGTAGACCCTGCACTACACCACTTACTGACAGCCTCCAGGCAGAGTACAGCCCAGTTAACTGTGTCCCTGTGAGCCCTGTCACCCGACTGGTTGTTTACTGGTTGTCATCACATCCAGATTCAGATCTCCTAGCTTCTATCTAACTTGCTGCAGTCAAGGCAAATGACATCTGTCCACAGGTCCAGTCATTGTATCACCAGAGGCAGTGAGATTAAAAATCGATATTGAATCCATCTTGTCCTTTCTGAGTCACAAACTGTGGTCCCAAAACTGAAGTCAACCCCTGTCTACAGTTTCTACACTTGTTCCCTTTGAACTTTGTACAGAATGCATATAATATTTGTGTTTGTGAAGTCGTTGGAGATGCTACCCCCATCTGCTTGACTTAAAAGAGGCGACAGAGAATGGCCATGCCAAAGATAACACCTCAGTTGTGTCTTAAAAGATTGTCTTGGTGTGAGACAAGTTTAAGGGGTGGACACTCTAAAATAAGTTACCCCCACCTTTTCACCAATTTAACCAGTTTAACCCCCAGTTTAACCAATCCCTTTCCTTCAATAAAAATAAGTGAATATAAGTAGATATAATCTTTTTAAAATAACAGTTAACTAAAAAAATGAAATAGCAACAGGCAAAAAATAACAGTAATAGTCACTACTTGCAAAGTTGCTGAAATCTCAGTGACTCCCCAGGAACAAAGAGAACCTCAAAATGGCAGAGTAACATTTCCCCAAGATGGTGCCCTCCACAGATGACAGTGTGTCGGGAGACAAAAGGGAAATGGTGGAGAAACCCCTCTCAGCTCAACCTTCCCCTTGGAACAACAAAACAGGAAGGTGGGATCTTACAAAGTATTTCTAGTGGCATATGGGAATTCCCAGCTTGTGTGGGGTCAGAGCTGCCGCTCACTGCTGCCTTCTGCCACCTGCTGGACTCCACTGGTGTTGGTGCTGCTGCCTTGGGTCCTTGCTCCAAAGTGAAGGGAAAAAAATGGACTCTTGAGCACTGATATATGGAGGCCTGACCCCAGACTGGCTCTGACTGACACTTTGCACCATCAGTAGGTGTTGCAAAATTCACTCTGCAGCAATTTTTGATTGCGAAATGCAGCTTCTAGATTCTCACAGTTGCCAGTAGAGCCAAGAGGAAGGAGATAGCTCTGCTTGTGCAACCTGACTTTAAAAAGATCAGCACCTGCTGCCCCTGCCATTTATTTCTGGGCACAGGGTCTACAAGAGACAGTAACAATTTTTGGGCACAGATGGATATGGAGTACAGCAACATTTTGGGTTACAGATTATCAGACACAGATCAAACAGATCTGTGAAATTCTCTAAAGTAATACCCAAAGCAGACTCATCCACTGCTAGCCATTCCCCACTCTGAACACTTCTAATTAAGCATGGAGGCTTAGGAGACCCTGCTGGTAAAGTCTGACCAAAAGAAGGAAAGAAGGCACAGAACACCTCAGCCTGAAATCTGTCTCATCTCTCCCATTCAGCATTTGTTCAAACCTTTTCTGCAACTGTAGAAGTTCTTATTGGCCTTGATGTTACTGTGATGTTTCTCAACCTAGTTGGACTTTAGTGTTCCTAGGACCAAACCTTCATATCTGTATAGTGTTTCTAAACTCTCCCTTTCTAGCCTATTCCTTCTTCCAGCTCCTCTATGCCGTCTTTTTGCCTTGAAGCTTTGTCATGAGTTCCCTCCTTAGCCAACCTAGCTTCCAGTATGTCTACTTGTCTCTCTAGGTACCTTGGTGGACTGTTCTCACGCTCGGTACTGTCTTTAAAGGGCTGCCAGCTTTTCTAAGTGACTTTGTTTTTCAGTGCTGTCTACCCTGGATGCCCACTTACCAAATCTGCCAAAATCTACTTTGGTAATGAGCCAAAAGAGCCAAAATCTTCTTATTTGAAGCCCTATACTTTGTTACTCTTTCTTTGTTCGTTTCCAGATCTTGCACTCTCTAGTAATACGACCCCAACAGCTAAGATACCATTGATTGTCACAGGTCCAGCCTTTTCCTCCCTATGAGAGGATAGCAGATCCAACTGTTCATCTCTTCTGGTGGATTCATGTAGTGTTTTTTCACAAGGTCATGCCCAGTACCCTTTAGAAATCTTGTCTGCTTGTTTCCAGTTACTTGCCCTTTGACCAGATGTCAGGGGGCATAAAGCCTATGTGAGAACGAGTGTTTGTGACAGTTATTTCAGGAAGGAGTTGTCCACATTTCCACCCTGATGAATGGTCAGTAGTACACTCCTGCCACGGTGGAATGTGGCAGACCTATCATCAAACCCTGAATCCTAAACTCCCAGCAAGCCTGCTGTCTGTCCCATAGATGAGCTGCACACATCTCAGCTGTCACTTCAGATCAAAGGCAGCTCCCATCCTTGTCTTCACCTCCTATCTTTCCTGAAGAGTTTGTATCTACCCATTGCTCACTCTGGCTGTACAACCTAAGCCATCACATCTGTCATTGCAACTTTGCCAGTGGTTTCTGGTTGCATATACATTTCTAGAACCTTCTACTTTGTTTTCCAGGCTGAGAGCATTTATGTAGGTGCACTTGAGTAAAGTGTCCCTTTGCCCTGTTTCATCAGTCCTGAGGCCTCCTTTGTTCCCACCATCCTGCCCTCTTCACCATCCAACCCCTCTGCTCTTGTTTGCATTTGACTTTGGGTCATAAACTCCCTCCTTTGTCTTACCAGTCTAAACCTTTCCTCACCACATTGTCCAGTCTTTAGGAAAGAGTGTTCTTGTCCCATCTTAGCAGGTGGATCCTGTCTTCCCTTAAGTCCTTGACTCTCAGAAAGGGTCCCAAAGTCATGACCTGGAGCACATCCCCATTGTTATTTAGTAGGGACCTGTTGCATCCAGAGGTCAACAGACCCTTCTTCACACACCCAGTGGGATGACAACTTCATGGTACAGGTACTAAGGCAGCTGACTATGAAAGATGCCCTTCTTGATTTGTTGCTTATTAACAGAAAGGGTTTCATGAGTGATGTAGTGATTGGTAGCCATCTTAGCCCCAGTGACCACAAGGCAACCCAGTGTAAAATCTCTGTTGACAGGAGCAAAAATGACAGAAAAACCTCAGTTCTGGACATGAGGAGAGCAGAATTCAGGCTGCTCAGGGAACCAATGGGTAAGGTCCCCTGGAAATACGCTTTTGGATGTGCTAGTGTCCATCAGTGCTGTTCACAGTTTAAGCTCCACCTCCAAAGGTCACAGGATCAGGCAATTCCAAAACACTGGAAGTCAAACAGACAAGGCAGAAGGTTGTCCAGGCTCAACGGGGACCTTCTCTCAGAAATAAGGTGAAAAAGAGAAGGTGTATGCTCAGTGGAAGCAAAGTCAGGTGATGTGAGAAGAATATAGAGATGCTGCTCACCACTGTAGGGTGAAAATTCATATGACCAAACCTCAGCTCGGATTGAAGATGGCCAGAACTGTGGGGGACGATAGGA
This sequence comes from Aleadryas rufinucha, assembly GCA_013397815.1. Taxonomy (NCBI): domain Eukaryota; kingdom Metazoa; phylum Chordata; class Aves; order Passeriformes; genus Aleadryas; species Aleadryas rufinucha. The sequence continues at coordinate 98,544 of VZTH01016963.1, forward strand.
AGAGGGGGTTTAAATACACTAATGGTGAAAGGCATTGCAGAAATTACATCAGCTCATTACAGGATGAGGATTATCATCTCACAAACAGGGAAAGGGTCACAGCACCAGACCAGCAGAGTTCAAGGAGTGTTTGTATAATGCTCTCAGGCACATGGCGTTATTCTTGGAATTGTCTTGTGTAGGGCCAGGAGTTGGACTTTGATAATCCTTGTGGGTCCCTTCCAGTTCAGGATATTCTATGATTCTGTAACTCTGCTTGTGGCATCAGACTGCACCAATGCATGGGTCCCTACCCGGCACCAGCCAGAAGCCGTCGGGTTCCTCCCTTGGCAAGAGCTGGCTGCAAACTAAATCTGAAATGCACTTTTATCGGGAGGAGCAGAGAAAAGTGGCCAAAAATGAGTGCTAGAGCTTGCCCAGAGCAAAACTGTCCCTTTCCAGTTACCCTTTCCAGACAGCCTAAGGTTCCTAGAGAAATTTCTGGATTATCCCAGAAGCAGAGCCTAAACCAGAAACTGGTGCACAAACTCTTCCCTCTGCTTACTGAGCTCTTTTGATGTTACTTTTAAGTAAGGTTCAACAACCATTAATGCAACCATATTTTTCCTAGGTTCTCAGGCTTGAAGTACATGGCAGCTGAGAAGAAAATTAGAACATTCAGAGTATCTGTTACTACTCTGTGAAAATGAAAAATTAGATGCAATTCCATTGTGCATCGCTTAGTTGAGTCAGCTGCACATTGCTATACAGTCATGTAGAATAGAAACATTTGATTTTCTTCCTTTTTAAGTAGCAGAAGCAAAAATAGGCAGAAATGTGAGATGTCATCTCTTCCTGTTCAAGCAGGGCAACTTTTGAAGCAGAACACACAGAATGAAGAAGCTGTGATTTTTTTTCCTGTCCACTGTGTTCCTGAGAGTGGGCATGCAGGCATAGGAAAGAAAAGTGTTTTGTCTTGGGTCACACATGAATTTAAAGAGAGATTTAGATGAATGAGCTTTTATTTGAGACAAGTGGTATAGAATCTGAATAGAGAAAACTTTCATAGAGAACTACAAAACTCCCAGAGAGCAACCCTAGGACTAGTCAGAGCACTAGGAGAATCCAAGTTTGAAGAATTTTTTTGTTCTCTTTGCATTTAGATAGAACAAGGCCAGAACTCATCACTGTAACGTGATTTTGACTAAGGTTAGAAAAGCTTTCCATCCACAGAGAGTATCTTCTTTTCCCTGTTTGTGCTTCTCCTTCCTTGGTAGAAAATGGATGCAATTGAACACAGCACAGACATAGTGTATGGGTCCATTATTTTTTTCATCCTGAAATCTAACTTGGTACGCTGTGTAGAGAGGCTATTTTCCAGTGAGAGTGTACACCAGAGCTTCCTTGCTATGTTGTGGCTGTTTATATTCCATATGTACGTTTGAGAAATGTGCCCAAAGGCAGACTTAAAGCACTTCTGGCCATGGGGTAGGAAACCTTAATGTTTTATGAATGGACTGATAAAACAGTGTCTTTATATTTCTGAAATTAAATTCACTTGAAAAGCCCTGTAGTGCTGGTATCATCTGGAATAATTACAATGATGACTTCTCTATTCAATTTACCTCTTTTAAAGCATTGTATTAATGATTGTGGGTCATCTCAATGGGGACAAAATTGTCACACACAGAGCAGAGTGAAAACGTGGAGTCACAGTGGCACAAGTTGCAGATTCAATCAGAAAATTACTGCTAAAAGTACTTCAAACACCCTGTGCCAGGAAAGAAAGTCTCCGTTAGCATAATTATGAATTTTGTTTCATGAGCTGAAACTTGTAGAAGAATAAAGATGGATGTAAGATGAAGAATGGTGATGTTTCAGAGTTTTGTAGAATTTAAATAAAACATAGAGTACCTGATTCTACAGTTGCTCTGCTGACTTTTTCACATGAATCTGCACAACTATTTGTGATCACCATGAGATGCTAGCTAAAAACATTTGAAATTCAGCATCTGCTCTTGCTTAACACTTCTTATTGGCATGGTCCTGTCTGGAACATTTATACATTAACTTTGAAAAATATTTAACATTAATCATACTTACCTAGATTTTTTTCCCAAAATATTGCCACACGGAATTATGCTTAAGTCCTTTAAAACTCACTGATATGTTGAATAGTTCTTATACTTGTCAATATCTGAAAAGCTCTGTAGGTTTAGGAAAGGACTTCTTATTTTTCTGAGGACTGTCCTTATATCACTCTAGAGTCAGTGTCCATGGATAGAAAATGTCATCAGTGAAACCTGACATAAATCTGACTACAAAAATGTTGCTATTTTGTATTTTAGGTAACTTTCGACTTCAAGGAGAAGTAGATGTTGTATAATTACTTAATAAGTATGTTATTTATTTGCTATGGTCTTGTTAATACTGGGAACTCTAAATTACTGTTTATATCAGGACTAATTTCAGTGTTATGCAGAAAGTCACTTCTTTGCAAGTCTGGTCAGTCCAGGTGCCTAGCTTCAGTAAGCAAAATCATTTAGGCTCTGTGTTTTGTTATTTCTTGTTATAGGAATAGGAATAGGAATATACTTCTCCTTTGGAAAAAGGACAAGTTTCTTCAGACTCAGGTTCATGAGTTACTATGTTACTCTAATCCTTTTCGTCCAGTGTGGTTTTCTACATAAGTTGTGATCTTCTCTTGGCTCAAACAGAAGGAAACCAAAAGGTATTTTTTTCCACTCAGTTATGTCTGGTGTAAATTGTACTTTCTCTTGACAGATCCTAAAGTCAAGTGCCTCCACGTTCACTAGGAAAGTCCTAGATGTAGTGTGAATTAGGCAGAATTTGGGTGGTATGAGGATGGTATGCAGAGGAGCCCTCCAGCTGCCTGGGGCACCACTGGTGGAAGAGGAAGGTGAAAGGGTGTGAATGTCAGGCAGGTAGGGCAAGGAGCAAGTCATCCACTAAGGAAGTGCTCTGCTGAGACCTCCTTGCAGAAAGACAGCACTGCTGATACAGGACCCTTACTGGTACACCACTGATAAAGGCAGAGGAATTCTTCTTTAAAAAACTCTTTTGTAAAGCCTAATCACTGGAATCAGTTTTTTCCTTTCTAAGGCTGTTTTGGGGGGATTTTCAGCCTTCTACAGAAAGTGTGTTGTTATTTTTGACCCATGTGTTGGGAAAAAGTGAATCCTCTTGTCTTTCAGTTACTGACTTACAGGCACTTTCAGAAAAAAAAAAATCCAGCCCCTCATTTATATTTATTATCTCTGTCTGTTCTTAGTAGACTTAAAATATGACAAGAAGCAGTAGCATCAGGACATCGTGAGAAGGATTATTGAAATATTGTCAAGATATTAACATGTCACAAACCTTTCAACTCCTAATTAGACTCCATTTTCCAGCTTTACTGCTTAATAAAAGAGAGGTTTGAACAGTAATCCATTGGTAATGAAAACTGGATGCCCATTAGATCCTTTACTGTCTCTACTTGTTCTCCCTGCCTCCTGTCAGACCCTGTGCAAGCACTACTGCACCAACCGTGTTTAGAGAACTGCAAAACATATTTTGGACATAAACTTTCCTTTTAAATCTGGACTTCAAATGACATCCCAATTGTTTTCACATGTTGCCTTCCATAGTGTGTTATTTTTGGGGGGGTACCTACTCTAACCTTGTTGAGAATACTGCACATAAATGTTATCTGTTACTGGGGACAAAAAAAGAGACACGTTTAATAGATTCTTGGGGTTTTAATTTTCAGTAATTTGAATAGGATAAAGGTAAAGCAATATTTGTGGCTATTAATTGTTATTTATTTACATCTCACTAAAGTTCCCCCCTAGAATGCTATGGTTGGGTCATATGCCTTTAAATATGCAGGCGAAACAGATGAATTGAAAATTCTGTTGACAGGTAAATGTGAATCATCTCTTTTCATTCAAAGGAAAATAATCAGGCTCTTTTCAAATAATATAAAATGTAAAATGATTGCCTTTTGGGGAGGAGGCAGGCTTATCAGCATCTCTTCTATAGAAAATGATTTCCATTTTGTAGCTGAAGGAACATATGCTGCAGCTTATCTTGTCACTTGACTGCAGTTTTTGATATTTATTAACAGTTGATTTCCTGTAGATGTTGTTTTTTCCTGTTTCTCTTCTCTCATCTCATCAATCAATTATTTTCCTGAAAATGACATCTGCCCTTCTTTTTTATTCTTATTTCCTTAAAGAAGATTATTTTATTACTGGTTTCAAGAAGCATTTGCAATGAGCGGTACAGCTCTGGTTTTATACATGATTTATAACAGCCAGTATCTGAGGCTCCACTTTCTCCTTCACCCAACTTTCCCTTGGTCATTTTTATCAAAGCCCATGAGGCTGGGATTGTGTAGTCATTGCAGTAAAGTACAGAAATGATGAATTATGTCTTCAAGGAAAAACTTAGTATTCATTAGAGATTTACATGGAGTAAAAGCAAGGCTGACTAAAAGATTGTATACAGCATCTTCAAGAAGACTGCTGCAAAACTAGAGGCCTGGTACGCATTGGTTTGATGTTCTAGGAGCACTAATGTTCTGCATTTGTGACTGGCAAAATCAAGAGTCTTGTAAGCTATTGCTCCATAGTTAGACTTTCAAGGATTATTAAAAAAGATCCTTTCTCCCTTCTTGCTTCAGATGTATCAGCTTGCAATTTTCATAGTCTCATATCTTTCAGTTCTCTGGTTTAGCCTTTGATGTATGTTGGGTTTGCACTGTTCTTTTTTAATGTGACTCATCTTGGAGGAATAGGAAAGAGTGGCTCGTAATGTGCCTACCCCCTTTTTTAGGATAATAAGGTATGTTAGAAAAGGTATCTTCTTTGATCGCAAATTGATAAAGCATAGTAAAGCCTTGGCCTGCTACTTAAAATGCCATTCTCCACACAAAAAGCACAAGAAACTACATCATAAAAAAATTTTGTTCCTGATGGCAGTACTAGATCTTAGATCATTTGCTTTCATGAGAACTGATTACATTAACTATTCCTACTTTGCTGTGTTACTATATTGGTTACCTCTTCAAGCTGATACTCTAAAGTTCCTAATGCGTAGTTGTCCAGGATTGTTCTTGTCAAAATATTGTTTGTACTAGTTTATCTGTGAAACAAGTCTGTGGGAAAAGTGAGTGACCTACAGAAGAAAAATATTTATTTTTGCAAGTTTATAAAAAGTCATTACAAACATGTAAATTATACATGTATTTTGTCACAAATGCATGTGACAATAGGTAGAAAAAAAGGTTGTATGACTGCTACTTTTGTAGGAAGAAAAAAGTATAGGAAATCTTCTATTGGTTACAAAAAAAGAAGAAAAACAATAATCCTGACACTCCTATTTCGAAAACTAAAACCAAAGCTTGGACATTCATGAATTGTCCTGGAAACAGAAATATTTCAGTTGAGCTAAGACGGAAGAGCTGTATGATGGTAAATGTTCACAGAATAGCAGGAGAAGCATGACAGGACCATTCCTTCATCAGTGTCAGTAACACGAGGGTGATGCAGACAGAAGCACAGAGTCAGGTTTCCAGCCTTTTAACCCTCCCTGTTACAAGCATAACACAAACAGACCCACTTAAAAGAATGCGCATTTAGCCCTGGGACATATAGAAGACTACTGAAATGCTGATTTCCCTGTTAAAGAAACACACATCTACCTGTACCTTTCAAATGGTTAAGTAATAATTTGTACTATGTTCCCTGAGCCTGTATGACAAGTGCAGAACTGGAGGGAAGGAAGCAGGTAAATGGTGGAGCAGGGTAAATGGTTGTAGGAAAAAAGATATTTTGATCTTATCAAAATTATTATTAGTACAAAAAAAAGTACAAAATACTTTTGATCTTATCAAAAGTATTATTAGTATCAAAAGCATTATTAGTACAAAACTAAGAGACAGATGAAGTCTCATGTTTGTTAATAACAGTTTCAAATGCTTAAGTTTAATAAAGGAAAAAAAAACCTCCAACCCAAAACCCAGCAATATTTGGAGTGTACAGTGCTAACTGCTCAGTACTTAGAATAGTAACCAGGCTGAAATGAACAGTGCAAGGAATCATATAAATTAAACAATCATTAATTCAGTTCTCTGGTCTTATGAACTGCAAAAATTCACAGTTCTTTAATTACTATTTTGGTCTTAAATTATGCATCATAAATATTTAGTAGTTTATAAATGTTTTCTTTAATTATTTGTTAATCTATTATTGCAACAGATTGTGTATTGAGTTGCTTTAATCTGAATTTCCAAAACAGCTATTGCAAGAGCTTTCAAGAACAAATTAGTAATTGTGAACATCTTTTTGCCCTAAGATATTTTAAAGAGAATCTGTATGAAGGTTGAGGTAGTCTGTACAATTCTGACCCAAGCTGTTGCTGAATTTTTCTAAAAACATGGAAGTTTCTAAAATTATTATCTATTTAGTACTATCAGCTCTCTCGTATTTTTGTGTTTGTAAACTGTTTTCTGTCTTTACTGTATTTATTGTCAGTTACCAAATACTGGCATGCTTAGAAAACCAAGGAACCTGATACCACTACATCATGTATTTAAACAAATTAGAGTGCTAGGTAAACAAAAACTGACTAATGTCATCAGAAAATAATGTAAAGGTAGAGTGCAAACTCCAATGTTGTAATGGTTTGAAACCCAACTGGAAAACTAAACCCCACTCAAGTTGTTGCTTTTGTCCCACCCATTTGATAATGGAGGAACACTAGGAAAGATTCTAAGTTGGAATCCCAATGTACTGGAAATTACAATATCAGGAGCAGTATTATTAGCAAAAAAAAAAAAGGTATACAAAAGAGAGAGGGTGTTTCACCCATAAAAGGATGTTCATCACTGAATCTTGCCCCCACCCACCAGAATACAAAAAAAACCCTCAAAACAATGAAGAACTGGGACAGAAACCAAACCCCTGAGAGCTTAGATAATCTGTGCTGTGCTGCCTACTCTTTTCTCTGGACCACTGCACTTGGCTGAGTTCGGCGGTGTTGGTGCAGCTGTTTCTGCTCCGGCTGGGGTTTCTGGGCTCCACTGCTGCTCTCCTGGTGCAGTGTCTCTCTCCCAATGCCAGGCAGCAGTCAGGAGTCTTGTAGTGGGGCTCCCCAGTGCAGCACAGCAGTGCTTGGGGCTCTCCAGTGCCAGTGCAGGACACTCTCCTGCTGCAGCTCTCCCAGTGCGGTGCTGAGTGGCAGCACAATCTTGACCCCGGTACCTCACACTTTCCAGAGCGGGACAGGTGAACTTTCATTTCTAGCTTGGCGTTTTCCTGCCAAAACCATACCCCGAGCAGTGATGTGGATGGCATGGATTTAAACAGCACTAAAAATTCCACCCAGCCTTTTCTCTGTATCCAGGAGAAATACAAACAACCTAAAATCCCCACCTTTTCTAGATGAGTTCTTATTGTAAACTCTCAGATGCCTAATTTCTTACAATCAGTTCAGATGTTTTACTTTTAATGTTTTCTGGACTTTTTGTTGATTTAGGGATTAAAAGAATGGTACCACTTTTGTTCCATGAAGATATTAGAGAAGAATTAATAAAGCAAATGGTCTTCACTTGCACTAACTGTAAAAATGAATGGGGAAAAGACAAAATACTTCAAATATATGGGGTAAAAAGACTAATATGACAAATTTTTATATATAATAAGAAAAGTAATCTATTTTATGAGCACTTTCTCTGTGAAGCAGAGCAGTTACTACACTTAATTTCAACATACTGTAACTAAAATAGATTCAGTGAGGAATTAAAATATTTTTGTTGGTTATAAGTGATAGGAAGTGTCAAATTAGGCTTTCTTAGGTTTTCATTTACTCTTCATCATTTGACTCCCTAGAAAAGTAACACATCTTGTGGTTTATATTTCTAGTATATCAAAACTTCAACATTTCCTGGGTTTTTTCTCACTATCTGCTTATAATTACTTAATTACCATATATGGTATGAAGAACAAATGAACTTTTTCTTTTGGCTGGTTATGCACTAGGAAAATCTTTATGCTCTGTAGCATTTCAGTTTTCTGAAACCATAACTGTTGTGTTGACTCTTGGCAGAAAATTAGGAACTTCAATAATCTATCCCAGAAGGCTCTGTTGCTCAGAATTTTCTGTTTCATTTCATTGTCCACATGTGTCCTAAGCCATTTACTGGCACGGGACTACTTGGCAATGAACATTTCTTTGAATGTATCTTCCCATCTCTCTGGTTTTAAGGATTTGTGCTCTGTTTTGTGAGATCATCAGAAATATGTTTGTGCAAAAAATTTCCTATGAACAAACATCTATCAGCTGTATGCACTGGTCTTCTTCAAAGACCGTATAAATGGACTTTAGACAGCCAAAGAAAGCCCCACAAGATGTGAATCTAACCTCCCTTAACTGAGGACTGTGTCAAACCCATTTCTTGACAAAGTGCTTGTACCACTTCCTCCTGTGTGATCTGGGCGTTATCAGCTGCTTCATGGGAGAAACATGAAAAAAAACATATGTACAGGAAGACACTGCAGGCACAATAGCTAAGGAGAAAGTTTTTGACTCTGTGTATATGTCCCTAGTGTGTTCCTTTGCCTAAGAGGTACCGTTTTAAATCTAGGATTCTTGTCATTATCCTTCCATGGGCTGTCTTGTATATCCTCCATTCCACTCCATCTCTCTCAGTTTGTTGAATGCCAGAAATTTTATTCCTTTAAATGTTTTTCACTCTTCATATAGAAAATAAAATTACTTATTTCTTTTCTCTTATCTAAGTATGTATTTCCTTACTGCAAATACAAAGTTAAAAGTAGAGATAAAAGAGACAAGAACAGATATCTCCAGGATTAGAGAAAATGGAAAGCAATGAGATCTAAAGAGTTAAATCTTCCAAGAGAAGCAGCAGATGCTTATAGACATCAAGGTTGATTGAATTTAGTTGCTGGGTTTATGACATTTGTTAGCCCTGGGCAGTAGTCTCAAGTATATATATTTTTTTTTTATGCTTTTAGAAGAACGACTGTTGTTAATAAGTGAATAAACCGAGGAAAGACATCACCAAATAGATTAAAAATATTTGCAAGTGTTTTAAATTCTGTTAACCAACAGTAACTGAATTACATAATGCATTGGTTGCCTCTTGGTACCCTGACCTGAATAACAGCTTGTCATATGGTCCTGGCTGAACACTTTCTCCCTCCCATCTCTACATAACCAAGGTATTTTCCAGGCTGATGTACCTGCATGGTACAGCTTGTGCTATTAAATATTCTTTTTGCTCTGTGGATGTAGACTTTGTTTGCTCAGGTTTTTTTAGCAAGCAGCAGATATGTATTGCGCAGAGTTCAGTTTCCTAAGGTAGGCACCTAATGCTGTTTCCAGTGCACTAAAATAAGTGAGCATTCATGTATGACTGGCAGATACAATATAATGACTGCAGGGAACCATCCCCCTTCTGGGTGTCAGCTGGACAGTAGGTAAGACCATCAAACAGACGTCTATGTTTAAGCAAGTAACTCCTGTCTGTCTGTTTCTCTGTCATATAAAAACTCTGATTGCCTAATGTGATCTATGGGATTCCTGACCCTAGTTGCTATAGTGCTTTGGATATCCTGTATTCGTAGCTGCCTTCTAGCTTATGAGACAGCAAATATAGGCAGATAGAAAGATGTCATAATTCTGAAAGTGATTAAGTCATTTTCAGCACTACGTTAGATCATCTGTCTCCATTGTTTCCTTTTTCTTAGAAACAGGAGAAAAATGCCCTTATACATTGTCTTAACTCTGTGGAGGAAGAAAAAAAGCAGACACATAGACAAAAAGGCAGCAAAACCTTTCTCTTGATCTTAACCTGTAAGATTCATGGTACAGATGGTGTCCAATAATGTTGCTTTCATTAAACATAGCCTTGGAATTTTGCCTCAGGCAGTTTACTAAACCTTAGTACTAACTGGTAACAATTATGGCAATTTAAATTTAAAATTGGATAATTTGCCAGCACTGAGTTACAATTTAGTTGTTGTTTTTGCCCATGATAGCTGGCTTCAGGGTTGAATTCTTCAGTTTCTCTAAATTTCTGCAAATTATTAAGTCCAAGGTAGTAAATGTTTAGTGTTTCGGACAACAATATCACTATGATTCATTTCCTTTTTTAGCACTTATTTATTACACAGAATCACAGGGACCTTACAGATCATCTCATTCCAATCTCCCATCACTGACAAGGACACCGTCCACTAGGCCAGGTTGTTCAAAACCCCATCCATCCTGGCCTTGAACACTGCCAGGGACAGAGCATCCACAGTTTCTCAAAGCAACATGTTCCAGTGCCTCACCATCCTCAAAGCAGAGAATTTCTACTCTATATCTAATCTAAATCTACACTCTTTTGGTCTGCAACTGGTTACCTCTCATACTGTCAGTACAATATCTGATAAAGAGTCCCTCCCCATCTCTTTTGTAGGCCCCTGTTACTGCAAGGTGCTGTGTTGTCTCCCCAGAGCCTTCTCTTCTCCAGGCTACACAACCCCAACTCTCTCAGCCTGTTCTCATAAGAAAAGTGCTCCAATCTCACACCTACTCTACTAAACTTCTGTGTGTTTGAAGGATTTGCTAAGATTCAGAACTTTTTATGGCTTTTCTATAATGTTAAATCTCAGCAAAATATTACTGGTTTATGGATTCCACAGGAAAAGATACCAGATCTCAGGAACTTTATCAGGCCCAGATTTTGAACAAACAAATGCCAAACATTAAAACTATTACTTACTCCTATGATGGTTTTGTTTTAATTTAGAAAAAATTACATATCCCACTAGAAGATATACAGAAAAGTATATCAATTTCCAGTAACAGACAAATACCTCCCTTTTGGGAAAAAGAGAAGGCTAAACATGTCTCCAAACCATTCTGTTACATGTTATTTGAAAGGTATGGAGATGAAATGGTGACTGCCTCAATTAACTTGCTTTCTTATTTAATCAAAAATCTGAACAACACATCAACTTTTCTCTCTCTTCTATGTTAATTTTGAAAATGCCTAATGCTCTTGAAAATTAGACATTCATGAGATAGACAGGTGGTGTGCAAATTTCTCCAGGCAGCAGTGTGAATAAGACTCATGATCTGGCTTTGCTTTTCTAATTTTAATTTCAGTTTGAAATGATAAAATTGATTGTATGAATTCCTTAAACTAGTTTCAAACAGCGGCTATTTTATTTTTCTTCACCATGCTATGACCCCATCATAAACATTCAAAATTCAGCAGCTAGTAGTCCTGTTTCCAACATGTAAAATTCTGGAGACAAAAGGAGTCTGTTTCTTGCTTGAGCAGCTGGAATTAGACTATCACCAACAACATATTAATTATATTTCATGTATTCTTTTTTTATCAGATAATCATTCAAGAATTTTTGGTTTCCCAATCAGTCACTTAACCACAGCAGTGAAACTGGGGAGCTGTTTGTTGTCTTTCACAAGAGATTAAGTTTTGGCCTTCAGCCAGTCAGTCTGAGCCAGCACTAATATAATTCACAACTGGAAGAAGACAATCAATTAATCAATACTATAATTTGGAACTGACCACAGCACTAACACACATAGCTATTAGACTTACTGACTGACACCTTTTGGATTAATGTGGTAGCAAGAGCAGACAAACTAAAGATTCATTTAAAGACTTTTTTGTTCTCAGATCTAGCTGCCTACTCTATTTTGTCATTTTTTAACTTAGATATGTCATTGAGAAACACTAATGTAAATACAGAGTATTGAAAATAGAAAATTGCTCTACCACTGATGTAATAGAAGCACTCATAGATCTCCTCCAAAGTTTACTTGTTGGTTTAAAGCGAGCTAATTCTATGCTAGAGTCCCTATTGTCTCATTACAAAATATAAAACTCCATTTTAGAGAAAGATGGAATTTCCATTTTAACTTTTACATTGGTTCAGATTTTTTTTTTTTCCAAAATCCAGGTTAAACCTCATAGTTTCAGGATTTCTTGCCCAATAACATTACATGTGATTTATCCCAGGACTGTTAACACAAAGCCTTTTTGAAAAAACTGTACTGTCTCTCAAGTTAATATTTGAATATATAGCTTTTGGTTGGTTTTTCAGTAGACCAAATATGGCTTCATTGATGACACTAAAATTAGGTAGAATCATAGAATGATAGAATATCCTGAGTTGTAAAGCCACAAGAATCATTGAGTCCAGTTCCTTTCCAAACACAGGACCACCCCAAGAGTCACAGCATGTGTCTTAGAGCATTGTACAAACGCTCATGGACTCTCTCAGGCTGGTGCTGTGACCACTTCCCTGGGGAGCTGTTCCAGCGCCCAACCACCCTCTGGGTGAAGAACCTTTTTCTCATATCCATCCTAAACCTCCCCTGACACAACTTCAGGCCATTTCTTCTGGTCCTGTCACTGTCAGCAGAGAGAAGAGATCAGTGCCTGCTCCTCCTCTTCCCCTTGCAAGGAAGCTGTGGACTGTGACAGGGTCCCCGCTCATGTTGTAGTTAGGGGGAGGGGAGGATCCCGAAGCAAGCGTAGCCGAGAGGCGACCGAGAGAAGACTCGGACACCCTGCTGGGTAATCACAAGCTCCCTTTATTCGTTCTCCCTCTCACATTTATACACTAGTTAACAAGCTCATGCATATTGCCAAATGTTAGCTCCTCATTCGTTGTTGGTGCCGGTGAGAACTTTACATTTGCGGTGTGGGAATCTGACCTTGAGCTTAACGGTGTAAGCAGTTTTTAATTCCTCAGTTCCTCCTTATCAGCCTGATTCTGCAAGATTCAAGGACTTCATGTTTTCTATTCCTCGGGCCTGCAGTCAGTCCCGAATATGTGTCTCTACATTTTCCCCCGTTTTCTTTTGCACCAGTGCGCCAATCATTGTCCTTTCACAATGCGTAATGGTGGTAAGTGTGCATAAGCCATTATCTGTATTTGCCCTTCAAAGTCTGCATCGATAAGTCCTGGCTGTACAAACAGTCCTTTCATTGTTGTAGATGACCGTCCCAGCAATAACGCCCCGACTGCTTGTCCATTGATTTTTATGGGGCCAATTATCTCAGTCGGTAT
>VZTH01016963.1:111781-162871 GCA_013397815.1 Aleadryas rufinucha
TCGGTCCCGGAGATCACGTCGGTGGGTCACCACTTGTTGTTGCTCGGGGGGGAGGGGAGGATCCCGAAGCAAGCGTAGCCGAGAGGCGACCGAGAGAAGACTCGGACTCCCTGCTGGGTAATCACAAGCTCCCTTTATTCGTTCTCCCTCTCACATTTATACACTAGTTAACAAGCTCATGCATATTGCCAAATGTTAGCTCCTCATTCGTTGTTGGTGCCGGTGAGAACTTTACATTTGCGGTGTGGGAATCTGACCTTGAGCTTAACGGTGTAAGCAGTTTTTAATTCCTCAGTTCCTCCTTATCAGCCTGATTCTGCAAGATTCAAGGACTTCATGTTTTCTATTCCTCGGGCCTGCAGTCAGTCCCGAATATGTGTCTCTACACGCTCAGTCTCTTCTCCAGGCTGAAAAAGCCAGCTGACCTCAGTTGCTCCTCATATGGCTTCTCCTCTAGACCTTTCATTCTCTTCATAGCTCTCCTTTGGGCACTCTCCAATAGCTTTATATCTCTCTTACACTGTGGCACCCAAGCCTTGCCCCCAGCACTGGAGGTGAGGCTGCCCCAGTGCAGAGCAGAGCGGGACAATCCCCTCCCTTGCCCAGCTGGCGATGCTGTGCCTGATGCCCCCCAGGACAGAGCTGGCCCTCCTGGCTGCCAGGGCACTGCTGACTCATCTTCAGCTTGAACTTCCTGGTTCATCAACCAGGACCCCCATGTTCATTTCCACAGCATTGCTCTTCAGCCTCTCATTCCCCAGTCTGTCCATACATCCAGGCTTGTCCTTCTCAGGTGCAGAATCCGGCACTTGTCTTTGTTACACTTCACACAGTTGGTGAGAGTCAAACCCTCTAATTTGTTTACTTCTTTATCAAATGCATTTTTACCAAAGCAGAAGTTAGCAAATATATTACAATAATCAAGGTTTCAGTTTTATTTTTAGAATTTTTGCAGGTTTACTCTTGTCTTCTTTTAGGATAAAAAGAATACAGGATCTGTAGCATTTTGCATATGAGAGTGGAGTAAGGCCACCTCATTCCTTACTGACAGGGTAATCAAGACCACATAAACTCCAACTGACAAAAAAAAAGTATCTGTTTGCATCCTGCTGGCTTGTTATCATGCTTTTATTACACAGAAATTGGTTACCTTATCAGTACCTTTCATAGTGCTGTGCATGCAGTTGCTTCTGCAGTTATTCATGTCTCTGCTCTCAGCTCTAAGCTCAGAAGCAGGAGCCAATACCTTTTCAGAGGAGCTAGATGAGAGCTTGGAAAACACTGTCCAAGTTAAAAGCAGTTCCTTTCTGGTAAACTAAACTGTAATTTCCAAATTTCTTAGTTTAATCATACTACCTGATGGAACCACTATGCAGCAGCAATGGTACCCCAACTTAGTCTACAAAAAAGTTCTCTTTTATGAACATATAACAAATTTCAGAATGCTACGATAGTAGGGCATGAAAATGATTGGTCTCTGGCATAAGAAACAGTAAATCAGTCTTTCTAAAGACCTGAATTCCCATGACAATGAAACCAGACATTTAAAAAACATTTAGCTCTAGGACAACCAGTCTTAGTTTTTCTAACTTTTGTGCAGCCTCCAGGAGTGGAAAAAACTCAAAGAAATGTCTAGATGATCTCTCTGTTAAAGACATCATATGGCTTCTGTCCATCTTTGGTGGATAATAACCTTTTAAAAATACGTATATCAAAGTCTACATGAAACATTGGCCATGTAGTAGATTAGACAAAGAGACTGCCTTCTGGCTTACATTGATGCTTGTGTATAGAGCCTGTTTCACTATATTTTCTTACATACACCTGATTCTGGTGTATATAGAATGGCATAGAGGTTTATTTAGCATATTATGGGTGAAGTATTCTCAGTTTTAAGAATTGAAAAAAATCCCTGATTCTCTTTAAAAACAATTTAATTTAAAAGCACTGAAAAAGGAGTAGGTGTTTGCAGTTGTTATTTTTCTTAACTTTCCATCTCCCACTGTTGATCAACCATGTTTAAGATTTTTTTTTCCGAACACTAATTTTTTAATTGAATTTTATCTTAATCAGTGTTATCTTAGTCAAAACCCAAAACAGAAGGAGGTATGGGAAAAGAAGGGATATGTCCACCCAGGCAGCATGTCTAGTCAACCCTTTATACTGTTAGTTTGGATATAGTGTAGGTTGATTGACAGATATATCTGGCAATTGATCGATCAGTTACACAGTTAGTTTCAATTTATGCGCCCCTGGCCTTTCTCTCTTTATTCTCTCTCTCTATATATATGTATAGATGGTATGTATGTAGGAATATATTTACCTATGCATACATATGAATCACAGTTACATACTGACAGTACTGCACCTATATTCTCTCCTGTTATTTGTGATAGCTAACCCAGAGCAAAAGCAGAATACAGAGTATGCATATAGAGCAACAGCATCAGTACTTCTCCAGCACCAGCACTTAGTGAGCACCTGTATTGTCTTGGAACTGGTGGGGGAACCCTTTCTACAGGACCTCCCTCCTTCAGGTTGCAGTTTACACAAATAATTTATTTTGGTTTTGGTGTTACTGACCCTTGCCATTCTTCTTATGTCCCTGTTCGTCCTCTTCATACACAAAAAGCTGGCCCATATCCCATGATTTCTCTCCTTTGATGGCCAGCAAAGGGCCACTCGTGACTTGTTTGTAGCCTAGGGCCTCCCGTATCATGCTGTTCCTGTCTTTTCAAGGTCCTCTAGGACCCATTTTTATTCTGACTTAAGAGATAGCTCATTCTACAGAGAACAACTACATGATATTATTGTTTGTTAGTCTATATGCACATATGCGTTCCAGAAGTGTTTTAACAGTGTATATTACAATAAACAGATGCTTATGGCTAAAAATTAGACAAATTTACCCTATTACTCTTCAATATCATGAAAGTATCAGGCAAAGACTGTTTAGGTGTTAAAATAAGAAAGATACCGGAGCTAAGTTTTCTTGAGTTTTAAGCTTTTTGGCCACTGAAGGGAGCTCTTCTGACTTTGCATAACCTAATGCATATTTGCAAAGAAAATCAGTAGCTACTTTTAGTAAAACTTATTGATGTAGTAGCTAAACCATTCTGTCTACAGACAGAAACATTTCATATACATATCCTGTATATTGTCACACATCCTGAACAGATTTTTTGTTGAGATTTACAGTCTGATTTAAAAATTGGTTAAAGGTTTGTATTTTAGCCTCTGCTTTAATGCAGCTGATGTTTTCACTTTGGCAAGGAGAAAGTGGTATTGTAATAAATGGCTGTAATTGCTCTGACTATTATTAGTTGGTAGAACAGTGGTAAAGTATTCTTTAATTTATCATCGTACTGCAAGCAGTCACTATGAAGACCTATTGTTACCAGTAAAAAGAAACTTTGAAGTGGAAAAAGCTGCTGCTCTGTATCACGACCATTGACCAGTTCCCTGGATACACTTAGGTACACCTGACTAAAGCTTTCATTGGAAAATGGATTGCTTCAAGTAACTCAGAAGGCCTAATATATAGTCTACCTCATTTATTTTTCAAAGATAGTGGAGCCAGTCATCCCAGCAAAGTGGCAACATTTTTCTCTCTACATACAGGGAGAAAAAAAACTTCTTAGCTGGCTCTGCTGGTACTGTACTGAATATAATCAGACTGCTTTTCCTTCATCCAGAAAGCAGAGTAGGAAAAAAATATATGGCCCAGTTTATTTTATTTATCCTGTTCTCTCATGATCTTTTCTCTCCAAAACGTGTTGGCTCCCTGAAGAGGAAGATACATCTATTACCTTAAAGCTGGAATAGTTTGAAAGAGCTGGAGAAATGGGACAGAGACAGGCATAGCACAGAAAAAGGTCTTGATACAATATTCATGTTACCATACATTATAATTGTATGAATGTTATAGGCTGACTGGGAATTTTTAAAAAATATAATTATATATAATCAAAATATAATATTTATATTATATATTACATTAATATTACTCAATAAAAACAACCATTATAATAATTATTATTTTAAGCAAAACTCCTCTTTAGTTCTTATTTTCTTCTCAATCCTGAATAATATGCATGCAGAACACCCCACTCTATTACACAAAAAACATGTTCTGCATTCACACCACTATCTCCTCGCAGGGGAATTTGCCTTTCAATATTGACTCAGAAAAATGTGGAATTCCATTCACTGCACTTTATTGACTTCTTAAATATGTTGGTATATGATTAAAATGAATTTAGCTGTGGTGGTTTGGTTTGGTTCGGTTCGGTTCGGTTCAGTTCGGTTCGGTTCAGTTCGGTTCGGTTCGGTTTGGTTTTTTCTGAATCCGAAACTTATTTTGGATTCTTTCATTAGAATAGCAGTAATGTGTATGAAAGGATTTTCAAAACATGTATGCTATTGGTAATGCACTTCTATCCTCAGCTTAAGCTCTGATGACACTTCTCATTTTTTTTCCTGGGGGGAGAAAAGCAGAAGGAATTACACACCATAACTGGCTGACATTGTAACTGAAATTCAATAAACAGTTCTGTTGGCAATACGTAGACAGGAATAGACTCTGGCTCACTCACTTTTAACTGTGCTGATGCTGTGTCAGGCTAATCAGAGTTGCTTTTTAGAAATGAAGACCAGCTCACAATAGAAGTCCAAGGACACAGTTCTGTCAAATATGATACAACTGTCACTGAAAAGACTGTTCACTGTACAAATATGCTTTAAAACAGTCTTTTACTCCTGTTGAGTCCGGGGACTATTCCATCAAATCAGGGATTTTACTGTATACATATTTCTGAGTACATTTTGTTAAAATTATGGTTAGGCTTCTGTGAAGAGATTGGAGAAAATAGTGCTATGTTGCAGCTGGCTCAACAGCTGCTGTATATGCTTATCTCGAGAGTCTGTATTTTCAAGTACATATTTTCAATGGTGTTTTGTAATAAATCATTTTCTCACTAGTTTTAATACCTTATTAAAGGTATTAAAATACATTAGCACTTTCAAATCCATTATCATGCAGTGTTTTTCAAAAATTTTGGAGAATACTTGTAAAATAAATAGTGATCTTACTACAGATGTCCTTAGGCATTCATCCTGTGACATACTCAATACTACAAGGAAACAAATACGAGACAGATGGTTTCCACTGATGAACTAGAAGCTGAATCTTCTAGGTACTTTTTAAAATTAATTTCACATTTTGATGTCTTTCTACTATGTCTTTGCTGTTAAATCCTGCTGTCCTGTTAACAATGAAACATCTAAGTCACACACTTTCATCTGCACATTGAAAAAAATTTAAGAACCGTAAATCTCAATGGAAATAATGGCAATGAAATAGCATTAGGTGTGTTCTTTCTCCTGTAAAGAAAATAAAAATGTGGATTAAAGCTGTATCTATGAACTGATATGATTACTTACTTGTAAGAAAACATTTAAGTCTAGCAAAGGTCTTCTACTTATTGTTTTAATTTTCATATGTATTTTGAAAATATGCAAAGGCACAAATAAGGTATACCTTTCAGCAATTTGGTTTCCTAATAAATAATTTAATTTTATTTCTTCTTATTAATGGCATTAATAAAAATAACACTGACTTAGGAAACAAGCTAATACAGTATGGAATGGGGAATTAACAACTACCTTTTCTGATGATTAAAAAAAATGGAGTTTCCATGTGGGAAACATGATCTCCTAACATAAACAACCACTTAGTGGGAAAAACTGAGAGATTGCTAGACAGTTAGGAGGAGTCACCAAAAAAAAAAAAAAAAAAGGAGAAAGATCACAAAGAGATCTTACATACAGATATTTTGTGAATTTGCTTTCTTTATAGAGGTTTTGAGAGTCAATAATCAATTTCCTAGAGAAAGAACCATAAATGCCTGCTTTGCAGTAATAACACTATATTTTTCTCAAGCACTTTAGAAACACATTTGAGTTTCAGAGCTATGGCTTTTTTTCTGGCCTGCTTTCTGATTTGGCATCCTTGGTGTACAGGACAGAGTATAGAACAGATAATTTGTGGGTTTGTTTTATGACTTGATTAGACCATGTGCATGAATAGTAATTCTGAGGATGTCAGCAATGAGATCTTGACAAGCAGTAAAAAAAAAATGTTTTGGCAGCTCTTCTTATTAAAACACACAGGTGATAAGATGGAATGAAGATATAGGGCATATGACTTGACCAGAATACCAGAAGAAGCAACAGAATATTTTACTATAACAACAAAAGAAGCTGAAAAAAAATCATCTCTGATTTTGTACTTACATTTCCACAATCAAAATCCTCACGGGACTTTTTCCTCTCTTTTATGCACAAAAATATCTTGCTAGGCCAATGCGTTTCCTGTAAAAATCAGAAGACTTTCTCACTTGATATCTGATCATTTTTCCTTTCGTTTTTTTTCCTAAGCTCATAATCATAAGAAATGCTGAAGAAATTTTTGAAGGATATTTCAATAATAAAGTTATTTCAGTAATTATTTTAATGTTGATTTATGCTTACACATACAACTATGCATCTATCACAAATAGTGTGCTTGTGTACCCCAGCCGTACTTCCTCTCCAAAGGTATTGCTACAAGTTCTTCAGAATTATAGAGAAGAGAAATAAAAAGTAGTCCTTGATAATTTTTGCAAGCTCTGAAAGTTAAATCCTGTTAAGGTTAAATCCTGTTAAGGTCTAAGGCTGCCTAACTTGAAGATCTGTGCCTGAGGTACTCCTAAACTCTTCTTGAAAGAGGACTCAGTCTTCCCTAGTTCTTAATCCTTGCAGTCCTGGTGCTACATTATTCCCACCCTTCACTTCAGTGTAGAAGACCACTGACTTTTGCCCATGGCAGGATTTCTTAAGCAGCCAAATCCTTGATTTTGTGAAAACTTTATGTCCCCTGGACACAAAGCTATGTGTAAAGTATATAGCTCATTAAAGCAAAACAAAATAAAAAAAGCTAAAAGGCAAATAAACAATCAGTTGTTCTTCTCCACAGTTACATACAATCAAGCACTGTTCTCGAGCTGCAAAAGTACCAATCTGATGAATGTCCGTCATTGCAGAGGGACTAAATCCTGATCAAATCTATGTCTATAGAAAGCTTCAAGTCCTCGTTATATATAAATTCTTATTTTTTTAATGTGTATTCCTCTACATTTATATTTAGAGAAAATAATACATGCAATACATACTCTTCTGTGGATGATTATGCACTAGCAAGGCATGCTGAGTCTACTGTAATTACTAAGGATGCCTTTGGTGTTTTAATATAAAGAACCTTCAACTATGCTATCTGTAGTTCAGTGTAGTTCTTTTTCAGATTTTTTTTCTTTTAAATAAATATAGTAATAACGTTCTATGATATTTTAATGGGCATATAATAGTAGAGTGCACATGCTGAACATGATTCATGTGTCCTTACCAAAATGAGTTTCCCTCCTGCGGTTTCTTCCTTGTTCTCTCTCTTCCCTTTAAACTAACAACATAGTGATATGGCTATCGTGGAAGATGAGACTGTAACACATGCCTGTACAAAGGCTGTGTCATTCATCAGTGAGGCGCATAAAAATGCCAGAAAGTCTCAATAAAATTTTACTTTGGGATGACAGAACTTGTCTTGCACTGTGTAAGTTGAGCTATGGCTTCTAGTAATTTTTTCAGAACACAAATATCACTCATATAGTGCTTTCTTTTTATCCTGAAGGATTGCAGTCTGATTACATACGAAGTATCATCTACATATCCATTATACAATACAGCAGTTATTTTAACACCACAGTTGCACATTTTTGCAGAGAAAATAGAAAATATCATAGAAATTGGAATCACAAAATAAATTTAGAGAAACCATATCCAATTTCCTTTTTTTCTTTACAAAAATAGATGCGTGTCCTTTTAATGATACTTAGAAAATGGCAAGGATATCAGGTTTTACCTGTCTCAAAAAGTTCAGATCAGTGAAAGAGCCTCTTTCATGTGAAACACTGAGAGGAATATAGACATAGGATTCACTCAAGAGGCAAAGTGCTTATGAAATTAATAACATTTTGCATATGCTAATCTCCAGAAGTCCTAATGGAAATAATAAAAATATCTTTCTAGATATTGCTTGTTTCTCCTTAAAGTAGTTCTGCTGAGTAACCATCTACTTTATCTGATCTCCTGCTTTTGGCCAACACAAGTTATCAAGTAATATTTTACTAGTCACTAATATATCTTTGAAGCTCTCATAAGAGAAATAATGGCTTAGTATGAGACATTAACCTGTCACAGCACTAGGAGTGAGTAAGTATTTAGATCTTAAATGTTAAAGCAACAAAAAACTGCAGAATTCATGAAAATATGAGTATTCTGAATGCATATACCTTTTGTTCATTCATGCTTCAAGATTTCTATCTTATAAAATCTGCTTTGCATATCAGCATTTATCTAAACAGCAGATAGGGAAAACTGATTTTAAGTCTCAAAAGTCTGAAACACAAAAATTGTTGAAGCATGAAGTTTAAATTAATTTGGAGATTCACAAATGTTCACATATTGGGGATCACAGCAATATTATCTTTTTTTTTTTTTAATTTCTTTTTGTCAATACAATTACTCAATACCATAATGCTCCCATGAAAACAGATTTGAAGATATGCTTGAAGGCATTGTTTGTCATGTGCAAAGGTCCATATTTCTGGCTTGCTTGGGTTGCCAGGAGCTGAGAAAAGCAATAGTGAAAATGGTCATACGGAAATTCTTCCTCCTCAACACACAGATGAGAAGTCCCATTTAACCTTTACATGTACTAGCTGGACTCTGGTGGCATTAGAAATTTACTTTGCTTTGTTTACAATATTCTGTCACATTACTGGAGAAAAAAATAACAAAAAAAACTCCAAACAAAAAAAAAACCAACCGAAGAAAACAACAACAAAAGTAAAAAAAAAAAAAGGCGCATGTTTTGGAGGGGAGTGGTAAGACAGACTTTGACTCTGCATGCTTCAGAAAGCACTCTAGATATTTTGTTAATTTTCACATCATGTTTACCTATTCACAGCACATTTTCTCTACAGTCAAGAAATCAAAATAAAGACCTGTTTTAGTCTGAGAATAATTAAAATATGTTGAATAATATACAGTAGGAAAGGAATTGTCAATTTTCTTGGAAAGGTGAAAGTACAAATGTCTACAAAAGGGAACCTATCGATTCTGGGGGTGTTCTGGGTGGGGTGCTGTGACTCTGAAACCGACTTTTGGCTGAAAGCCGTTCGGCAGCTACTGCACACACACACACCCACACACCCACACACCCCCACCCACACACCCCCCCACCCACACCCACACCCACACACACACACACAGAGACACAGACACCGGATAGCTCCGTCAACAGGTCGACAGCAAAGAGGCAGGAAGGGTCTTTGTGTGCAAATCCACTGCAGCCTTTATTCCAGCATCACTGCTCATAAATGGGAGCAATGGCAAAGACCCAGACCCTCACAGAGTTCCAGCTTAAATACAGAGTCCGGACAGCTGAGGGTATGGGGCAGTACATAGGTGGGGCTAAGGTATGGGAACTGATAGGGAAACAGTGAGGGAGGGACTAAGGGACAAGGGTGAATGGAGAAACAGGGAAGGGAGAACATTCTGGATTAGGGCCATAAAGGATAGAAAGGGGCAGGGGAAGCCAATGGGCCAATAGGAGAGACAGAGCCAGGGGACATTTCTGTAACAGAGCAGGGGATCCTGAGAGAGGCCTTTTCAGTCCCTTTAACCTGGGGAGAATTTCTCCACTTAGCTCCAGGGAGTTTTCATAATCCCTGGTGCCCTGGCCTCACTGTCTACAACAGGAACCTTTGACAATGAAAGGAATCTTGGACATTAAAGGCGAAGAGGGTTGTTTTTTTTTTTTTTCAAATATTGTTCTGTCTTAAATGTAGAAAGTATATATTTTGGGATGAAAACAGCTTCCTATTATCATAAAAAAAAATAACTAAGATATGGCACTAATTAGATGGATTTAGATACTTTTTTATTCACATAAGTCTTCAGAAAATTGCAAAGCATGACAATAACGACCTTTCTTCAAATCCATTACAGGGCATTTATTTCTATAAAGACAAAATCTTGCATGGCATCAAAACATTCTTGAAGAAACAATGCTGACAATTTTAAAGGAGACAGTATACTTCATACCTTTTAAAAAGTAGCATTGTTTTAGTAAGAACCCCATTTCATTTGTAATACGCTGTTATTTCTAAAGCAGAGTCTTTGATTGAAAAGAGGTTTCTAATGTTGCATTCTAGTAGAAACAGTAAAATATGCCACTGTATTTATGTGCATCAGTCATCAGTTTCTAGGTAATACAGAACTTAACAAATGTGAGAACCTTTCATAAAAAGTTTTCTAACCTGTTCAGCAGGGTTCAGTTACTTACAGAAGATGTGAAGATATTATGTGTGTGCCTAGAAAGCATTCTTCTCCCATGAAAACTGCCTGGTTGTCTTTTCTTGTCACAACTGAAAAGACAGTTTTCTGCTTGCACATATACTCTGGTTATAAAAATGGTGAATTTTTACGAACTGAACTATAGCTAAAAATTATCTGTGTGCACTAATATTTGCAGAATTTAGGTGGATGGTGAGGGGATATTTTTAATACAGGAAAATATTTTATCAAAATTTCATTAACATAAATAGATTTTCTATAAAAGATACTGAATTATATTAATTTTATAATTACTAAAATTGCTCATCAACTCTAACACTGACTTCAAGGGCTAATTCCTTTACATTGCACTGCAATGAGTCTGTGAGTTACAACTTCAAATTTATTCAGTTTGCATGAGTACATGATTTTATGTGTTGAAAGCATTCTTATTTATGCTTTTAGAAACATCTTGGTCAGTGTTGTCTATTCCAGTAGGTAACACTATTTCTAAACAGCCCCCTGTGGTTGGATGCACAATATAAGGGTGTGGGCATGTGCACTTGCACATATGTTCTTTCTCTACTTAAAATATAATGAAAACTTATAACCCAAATGTGCTCATAAAAATGGTTAGAGAATGGAAAATATCCTCATCAGCTGGAAAGAATATATCTGAACTGGCTGCTAACTGTACATACTATGCATAAGAGGAGCAGCAAGTGTTGCAATTTTTTTATCTTTAAGATAGCGTATTGACAGTAACTACTAATTTGTTTGGTGCTACGAGATACTGAATAAATTTCTAATGGATCAGTAGCATCACCACTGTTTAAGGGCATGATACTTGGCTTTAACAGTAGTTGCACTTTTTTTTTGCAGGGATTTTGGAAAGTGGCAATTAGTTTCAATTTCAAACATAATTTGCTTTGAACTGTATCTTTTCAGCAACATTAATGTGTATATCTATATCTATATATCTATCTATATATATATATATATATATACACAAAATATACATCCCTTTCAGTTTAGTGCTCACCAGTGTTGATGTTGACAGCAGTCTTTATCTCCACTGCAATTGTACTTTTAAAGTGATAGATTTCACTAGCGGTGCTATTACAACCACAGAATGATAGGAATAATTTTAAAATATGATGAAATGATTTTCTTATCTTGCTTAATGACAATGTTGCTTGTGCAGTGTGCCAAATTACCATTAAGGGATATTTTAAATCACTTCAATAAATCTTAAAATGATTTTCAGATATCACTTAATGCCTTCCAGTTGACATAACAAATGAACCATTTCAGATTTCATTGAAAGCTTTTTAGTATATGTCATCAGTCTGTTTTGGAAGACTTTCAAAATGTGACAAATTGCAGTAAATCATTTTGAGACACTCCAGCAGCATTTATACAATTCTAAAGTATTATGAGAGCTTTGTAAATCGTTGTAGATTACATATCAACTTGTGGTTTTGTCACATAACAGAAGCGTCAGAAATAAAAATCTATCTTGGTGAAACATTCCCTTTTCCATCATATCATTTTGTTTCACAGTTTTTTGTGTTGACTTATTATGAATCTGCAATGATGAGGAGAGCTAGTTTCAAAATTAGTTTGTCCAAAATTTGTATGGAATGACGTGATATCAGAGTCCTCATGGAAGAACTGACCACATTATTGTTGCCTGTAGAACAATGCTGGCAGTCTTAGACTAGCTATAGTCAAGATGTGGAAAATGATTTTTTTTAATTACGTAGCTAGTGAAAGCTACTAAAAAGCATTTATGATAAATGAAATATAAAAATTGCTGTACAATATATACAATATAGACCGAGAAATATTTTTTACCTTGAGAATTTTTTTAAAGATACAATAACAATATTATGAAATGCAATCTTGTTATTTGTATTATGCCTGCAAAATAAAAATACAATAAAGTATAACAAATAACAAACGTAGGATTACCACTCAAATTATTATGCTGACATTCACCAAAATTACCCACTTTAAAAAAAAAATGTTTTCTGGGTCTATTTTTATTTCATCATCTGCCCACAATTGAATATCTATGTTTCTCTTTTGTTGAACTGAAAGTCTGATTCAAAGGTCAAAACTGACTGAATCTTACTCGTGTCACTTCACTGATGGCAGTGCTAATAAAGAACCAATTGTGAAATTTTTTTTCTGAAAACTTTATGGGTATCACAGAAAAAGATACTACTTCTTGCAGACTCCAAAGAGTGTCATCAAATAGGGAAATACTCATACTGAAAGTCATTAGCAAAGACAAAATAGTAGAACCTAGACAATACAAAATAACAGACATATTTATATAACCATTTCCTGATCAGAGAAGCCTGATGGGGTAATAATACTATAGTCTGCATTGGATGTTCAAACAACCACAGAACAGAAATGGCAAGTACAATACCATGTGTGATAGACAAGATTTCTTGCACAGCTCTACCAGTATATTTAATTTCTGACCTGTGAAGCTTTGCTTTTCTGGTCCTAGGACTCTCATGAGCACAGATTATCAGTCATGCAGAAATATTCTGATTTTGTGATATAGACAAATGCTCACTGAAGATTAAATTAAGAACCAAACTTACTGCATGTGTGACCTAGTACAAATGTCAACACAAATTGCTAGTGGAGAAAAGCTGAAGCACTGAACCACCATGATGTCTACTTTTATAACCTCTGGGGTTGTGTTTTTAATTATATTTCCTCTTTTACTAATCTCTGTTAGCAAAATCTGGGAAGCAATGTCTGCCAGTGTTTTTAACAGGACGTATCAGAGGTAAGAATGAGTACAGAAAAGGAAAAAAGGCTTACAATTTTTGCTCTATGCTTCAGAGAGCAACTCTTGCCTCTTAAGGAGAAAAGAGGTCTTCCAGGTTACTTTGTCATCATAGACACCTTGCTATCCTGCATGAATGGAATATTTTCTGACATCTATGACTTAGAAAACAAAATAATATGTGTTGAATTCCACTTCCATCAAAGTGTTTTATTAGGCTAGAAGAAGAGTAATATGTTTGCTCCCTATAAGATACATCATGTTCTTTCCTACAGAAACCATTTTACCATAAAAAACTACTATGACAGAAGGGAGGAGGGTAGCCCTCAGACCAACAACTGCTTTTAAGCATCTTCTGGTAGTGCAATTACATAGGAGTGAGGAAGGCATAGGCAAATGATCTTGCATTAAACGATCCATCAGATTTGTGGGAAAAAATAGGAACATGAAAGTGCTGTAAGGAAAGCAATTTTATTGTTCCAGTAAGTTGTTTAAAAATGAAAAATCTGTGATATCAGGTTCATTTAAACGAGCATTAAGTTTCAGCATAGACCACGTGAGTGCATTTTACTTCCATTCATTACACCTACTTGCTGTCTGCTTTTGTTTACAATGATCAAGTGTATCCCTTGTCTCTGAAAATCACTTCTCCAGTAATTTTGTCCACACCGTCTATTTTGTAATTTCTTCTGTGGTTTCTTTTTAGGTTTCTAACATTCAACACCCTCAGGTAGAAGCCATTTAATTAAAAAAAAAAAAAAAAAAAAAANGAACTCATAATTGAACCCAGAGAGAGAGAGAGAGAGAAAAATAAACCCTCAAAAAACTCATCCTTCCTTTATAAAGCCAAATCATCTGAATTCTTCAAAGCGATCTGAGTTTGTCAGCTTTTTCTACTGTCTTGGAGATAAACTTCTGAAGTAGTTTTTCTGTGGGAAATGGGGATTTTGCCAGGATTCTCTGTTTAAGCTTACCTGAATTCACAAAATACAGCACTTATTCCACAGGTAAGTGAAAGACCGAGTAATATAATATTACAGCCACCATAGGCTGAAATAGTATATTTTTTAAATAATTGGAAAAGACTAAAAGGGAAGATTTGATTTCAAGATTAACTCTGTTTAAAATCTTAAATTAACTTTGTGCAGAAGTAAAGAGACAGTGTTAAAATTCACAATATTGTTTGGAATGTGTTGTGAATATGAGTCAGGACAGAAAACAGACATACATGACAGATTAACAATTTGTATAAAAAAGCCAAAAAGGTGTAACTGCATGTGAGAAAATGAATTCTCTTAAGACAGTGCCATTTTGTGTAGAAAGTACTGGGAAATACAAATGCTGAGAGAAAATACAGAGGATAATACTAAAAATATTGTGGAAAGCATGGTAGGACTAATTATCAGAAATAGACTTCCTAAGACTTTTATCTAGAGAAGAAAGATATTTGTTTGAAATAAAATATCAAGGTTTTGCCTAGTTCGTGGTCTTCATGTACAGTTACTAAAGTGACATTCCTACAAATATGGTCTATTTTTTTTTTTGAAGCTTTTTGCTAAGCACATGCCATTCCTTACAAAAGTTAAAATGAAACATAGTCTTTCCCAGTATATTTGGTTAGCTCAGAAGAGTTTGCACAGTTTGCAGAACATTATTGTGTGAAAAGTTAAAACTCTGTTGCTCTTTTCACTCATTTTAATAAACTAGTCTTTCTTTGGATGCCATAAAGTGCAAGGAAAATTCCAGAAAGTGTCAAGTTACGTGGCTTGAGTCTATTACCTACGCCATGGTAATTTTGAGAGCATGTGATAGATTAAACCAAATTGAATTAGTTAGACACAACTAAGAATACCTCATGTATTAAGATCTTAGTCTTCATAGTTCTATTAACTCTAAGGTATTAACTGTCCTGCATGTTTGATTATTATCTTCTGCCAAATTATGAACAAACCACTTTAAACAATCAATCAATCAAACAAATAAACAGGACTATGCTTCTTCCTAAAGCAAGTGTCAGAAAGAAAGCTGAATTTTGCAATGTGTGTAAAATATTTAAAAACTAAAACATTTCTGTGAGAATTTTTGACAATCTGAGGTTTGAAATAGAAAGCTGATACATGGCAGGAGTCTATGAAGGAATCATAGCTGATTTTTCTGCTATCTCCGTTTTACTGATCTCCTCCAGCTCCTGAAAATTTACATTTTCCACTTATTTTGCAAAATCAAAGACACTTGCTAACAAAATTTCTGCGTGTCTTAACCTGAATTGAGTATGATTTAGAATGCTGACACAACTTCAAAAACCAAAAAGTGTTCACATGCATATGAGTTTGATTCCGTCTCAGAAAATTATCAGTTTTAAGGAAAATACTTTATTTATTTCTTGTTATATTTTCTTATTTTCTTATCCCTCAGCAATAACAGTTAGAGGAAGCTTTGTTAACTTGGAATCTCAACACAGTTTCACCTATAATGTCCACTCTTCAGCTCTGATCCTACAATGTTTTCTCATAATCTTTAACTCATAAAACTCATAAGCTTGTAGCCGTTGACAGCAACTCTGGATGCAACCATCCATCCAGTTCCTTGTCCATCTAATAATCCATCCAAATGCATATGTCTGCAAATTAATGGCAAGATTGTTGGGGGGGACTGAATCAAAGTCCCTACAGAAGTCCAAGAAGATGACATGACACCCCACCCGCAGTGCTGCTTCCAGCTCTGGGGACCCCAGCACAGGAAAGACATTGACCTGTTGGAGTAAGTCCAGAGGACAACCACAAAGATGACTAGAGGGATGGAGCAACTCTCCTACAAGGAAGGAGAGAATTGGGATTGTTCAGCCTGTAAAAAGATAAGTCTTTAGAGTGACCTAATTAAATTATATACTTAGACAAAATTCTTTACTGTGATGATGGTGAGGCACTGGAACAGTCTGCCTAGAGAAGCCCCATCCCTGGAAGTATTCCCTGAAGGGCCAGGTTGAATGTGATTTTGAGCAACCTGGTCTAGTGGAAGTTTCCTTGCCCATGGCAGGGGTTTCCTCTAGATGATCTTTAAGGTCACTTCCAACCCAAGCTATTCCATGATTCTATTATATTAGTTGCTCTTGTCTTGTTCACTGATGCAGTCAGTCCATCATAGAAAACCACTAGATTAGTCATGATTTGCCATTAGTGAAGCTAGTGGGTGTCTCTAGTCACCTTCATATCTTCCATATGTTTCAACATGTTTTCCAGAAGTCTTACTCCCGGATCTTGCCAGCCATGGAGATGAGGCTGACTGATCAGTAATTCCTAGGCTTCTCATTTTTACCGTTTTTAGAAATTGGTGCAATATACTGTTTCTCCAGTCACTGGACACTTCACCCATCAGACTTCTGAAATATGATGTACCATGACTTAGCAACTACAGCTGGCACTTCCACCAGGTCCCTGGAATATATCTTTTTGGGTCCCATGGGCCCAGGTTCCTCAGGCAGTCTCAAAGCTGATCTGCTCTTAGGGTGGAAGGGGTTTTATTCTACCAGTCCTTGCCTTGAGGTTCAGTGATTTGAGATATGTGGGAAGATAACTAGGGACAATAACTGAGGCAAAAAAAACCTTATGAGAACCTCAGCCTAATCCGTGATGGTTCTCACTACTCCCATCTATTTATCAGGAAGGTGGTTACTTTAATCTTTCTTTTTTGATAAACAAACTTCTTGAAAGCCTTCTTGTTATTCTTCACATCCTCTGCCAAATTCTTCTCTGACTGTGCCTTAGTTTTTCTGATCCTGTCCCTTTAAATCTATGCAGAGTATCCTATATTCTTTCCAGTATATATGTCTCTGGTTCAATGGCCTGTATTTCCTTCCTATACTTCAGTCTGACCAGGAGATCCTTATTTAGCCATTCTGATCTCTTGCACACCTTGCCTGCTTGCTCAAACAGTGGAAATCTTCTGTGCTTTATGCAAAAAAAAATCCTTAAAAGGATTTTTTAAAAAAGTCTTTCCAGGACTGTTCTGCTCCTTTATCCCTGAGGACAGTTTCTTGAGGGCCCTGTATTGTAATTTCCTAAATAACTGAAAGTTCACTCTGCTAAAATTCAAGGTCTTGACTTTACTCTTACCTGACCCATATCTCGGAAGATTCTGAATTCCACCTGGATATGATCTCCCTAGCCTGAAGGATAGGCTGCTGCTATTCTTGACACTTGTAATTATTCCATCCAGGTTGGTAAACTTCCCTGGTTGGACTGTCTATCTTTTGAATTAAGAAACTATTCTCAGTGCACTCCAAGAATGTTCTGCACTATTTATGCCATGCTGTGCCACTTTTCCAGCAGTTGTCATCATGATTGAAGGCCCCCAGCAGGACTGGAGCCTGGGTGTGTGATTTCTGTAGTTGAATTAAGAGCAGTTAATCAGAATGCTCCTGCTGAGCACACAGTCTCATGGTAATCACCAGCCATGAGGTTTCCTTTGCTGGCTTGGCCCTTAGTTTTTACCCATAAGACTTCAGTCATTCATCATTGTTTTTCAAAGACAGCTCTCTGCAGTCAACCCAATCTTTTGTTTAGAGGGCAACTGTCCTCACACTTCCTTCTTTGTCTGTCCCTTCTGAGCAGTTTATAGACACTGACTGCAGTGCTTCAGTCATGTGGTTCATCCCACTGGGTTTACAGTGATAGCATTTTCATCATATCTTTGTAGTGGCACAATGACTTCCATCTCCTGCTTCTTGTTATCCATGATATGTGCATTGAAGAAGCACTTCAGCTGTTCTATCAGCCATGGCACCTTTTTAGAGGAACAAGCCCTAATTTCTCTGAGACATTTCACAGGTCTGTTGCCCTGTTGGTTTCCAAGGCATCAGTGGCTCTTGAACTTCTTCTTACTGAAAACTCCATCCTGTTCCATCACTAAATCTAGGTTAAATTTCTCCTTGTAAATCTAGCAAGCTTGTAAGTGAGATCCTCTATTTCCACTTGGTCAGGTGAATTCCATCAGTTCCCAGCAGGCCCATCTTCTCGAAGGTAAATCCATGATCATGGAACACAAAACCTTAGTTATGGCACCAGTCACTCAGCCAGGCATTCATGTGCTCAGTTTTTCTCTTCCTTCTGGAACTCTTTCCTCTGACTGGGAGAATAGAACAGAATATGTGCTTGTGATCCTTGTAACCTTGTGGCAAGGGACATACAGTCTTTTTTGATAGTTCTAAATCATGAAGTCATTATTACACCCTATATGGAACAGTAAGAACAGATGATAACCTGTAGGGTTCACCAGGCTTGACAGCACTGCAGTGACATCACTAATGCAAGCTCCTGAGAGGCAGCAAATATCTCTAGAGAAATTATCTGGACAGCAAACTAGTTTTTTACTGCCTCTCAGTAAGCAATCTCCAAATACTAATA
The DNA here is from genome assembly GCA_013397815.1 of Aleadryas rufinucha. Taxonomy (NCBI): domain Eukaryota; kingdom Metazoa; phylum Chordata; class Aves; order Passeriformes; genus Aleadryas; species Aleadryas rufinucha. The sequence goes on from VZTH01016963.1 coordinate 130,427, forward strand.
CCTTACGAGCTTTTATGGTGGCACTGGTTCCACACACTAGTGTGTGGTTGGACTAATTTAGCATTGTCTTCTTCTCCTGGATCTTGTCTGTTTTTCACGTGATCTTCATTCTCTGAACTCAGTGTTGTATCTTTTGCAGGGGCACTTAAGGGACAGGGGAAGGTTCTTCCTTTTGCCCCAAGCAGAGACAAGGGTCCAGTCTCTTCATTGTGGGTTACTCGATTCAGTCACCTTGAGGCTGAACTTAGCCTTACCTTCCTTTTATGCAGCCTTAAGGCAGGGCTGTTGCTCAGACTAGGACAGTGCACAAAACCATGTATTTATCTCCTGATCATACAGTAAGTGGATGGAAGATGTTTTGGTATCTTTTATATAGTTTTCTGACTGTAGATATTACAATAAAAAAGCTACATTTCTCTATTTTTTTCTCATTACAATGTTATTTTGATCAAATATAAAACAATTAATCTGAAAGACAAAGCACTTGCAACAGTGGTGTCATTGTCGCTTTCTGCAATATGAGCATTGACTTCTTGCCACAGTCAATTACTTACAATACAACACTAGATGAAGTAGTGAAATCTGAAAATATGCCTCCAGGCATCAAAACACCAGGGGATTAATACTAATGTTTCATTTACATGCAAGGAATGAAATGGTGTGTTGCTCAGTTTCACAGAGGAGCAGAGAAAGAAAGAAATCTATTTTCCTTATATACATTAAAAAAAAAAGAAAATAAGTTTTCAGACCTGAAAATATTACCCACGGCAGTCTGCATTCATGCCAAAAAATAGTCCCACATCAAACTCAGGTCTCAGGTTAAATACTAGGAGCCTTATCACATATTTTTATGGAGGAACACCCCCTCTCTTACCACCACCGCTGTATTTTTTCTATATGAGTACGCTTTCTATATGTACCCTTTGTCTCCCTTTCCAGGCTTTTTAAAATATACTGTAATGTCACCAGTTACCATATACCCCTTTTAATCCCTCTTGCAACAGAAGAAATATGAGCAAGATAAGAGAAATACTTTGTTTTAGGAAGTTTTAAATAGGTTAAAACACAGAAAAAATCTTTTGTCCTATGCTTATAAAAACTCTTCACTAGCTTATTCCTGAAAGGACTGAAAACCAGACTGTCTGACTTTTTTTAGCTAATACTCTTTAGCAATGCCTTTTTCTGATATGACAGTCAGATTATGGCCTCTAATACAACATTGCAATAATTCTGTGTTCTCATTTTAGCTGCTAGATCCCGAAAATGCATAGCTAATCATACTTTCCTGCCTTCAGTAGGATCTGGGTTTGTGGCTTTATTCTGCCCAAAGACCACCAACAGACAAGACTGTAAAGTCACTTTCTTTGGAAAATAGCAGTAAGTTAAACTAAAAATGCCCATCTCAATTTCTGATTTTGTTTTTTTTCCAGTTAGAACAAAATGATATCAATTACTCACAAGGAATAAACATGATTACTATAATCTCAGTTATCAGGCAGATCAACGTCTAAATCATGAGACTTTTAAAGGCCTCTTTATCTCAAAAGGATGCTCTTAAGCATTTTCTAAAGTTTTTAATTCTTGTTTACTCACTGTTGCTTATGCTACCTTCTGAAAAGCATGGAAAAAAGAATCCCCCACCTCAGCCAAGTCTGCCAGTTTCAGACTTTTCTATTTGGCAAGCATTGATCTTCCTTTGTCTTTTTGAATGGTCCTAAAATTGACACTGCTGTTTTATTTGACAACAGTGCATATTTCTATTTCCTGGTGCACAAAAAGCCTTATTATACAAAAACACTTCTGATCAACAGCTTGACATTTGCGGAGTGGGCTGAGTGAATGAAAGGATGCCTTTTGCTCATTTGTCAATTGCAGCGTGGAAAGGCCAAAAGATGGAGCACACTATATTTTTGTGTGGTCCCATAAAAAACAAATAACTTTTCCAAATGCTTTTGTCTTGAACTGTTTTAAAGTAGTATAGGTAGAAAAGAAGTTGATGGAAATACCTTCCTGTGTTAAATGCAATTAAGTTTGCTACAGTTCATTATTATAGCCTACACATATACAAGGAACAAAATTTTAAGTGGACATCTGTAAAAATGTTCCTTCAGCCAGGAAACTAGCAAGTGGTTTTCTAATTGAATATTTTTTCTAATGGTTAGCTAAGATGAAAACAAATATGTAAAGACGGTGTCAGCACTCCTGATTTTCTAGTATCATCTTTTTCCCTGAAGGGGAAAAAATGTAGAATTTAAATTCTGCAATACACTAAATGCTAATCTTGCATTTGGTTAAGTACAAAGAAAAAGCATTGAAGCATTCAAAATCAAACATTTCAGTAATTAAACAGGAGAATCAGGGCTCTGTTTCCTTTCCGATATTGTTTGTTTTTTATTAATACGGGGAGGATTTAGCACATCATAAAGATTAACTTTATATGAGAAACTGATGAAAAATCAATGTTTTTTGAGGTTTAAAAATATCTTACAGTTAGTCTGCAATAAAACATCCAACAAATTCTAATAGTACATAATAGAAAAGTATACTCTTAAACTAAGCTGGGATTTTCAAAATTATCTGAATCAGTTAGGTTTGAAAAGGCCAATTTTCTTTATAAATTTAATTTCCTATTTTCACAGTCATTTACCATACACTTTCAGTAGAAAGGTCATCCTTTATTTCTGCCACAAGTTCTGCAAAGATATATGATACCTCAAAGCTTAAACATTTTATTTTTAAAGATTTATGAATGTAATTTCCAGTCATACAAATGGAAAGCTTTTTGTTAAATATTCTAAGCTTTTTGTAAAAGATGCTAGATTTTAGAAGCTCCCCATATTTACTGTAAGTTAAATTTATTAATTTTACACAATGTCATAGTAGTATTCTGATTTTAAGGTCTTTTTTAATCTTACTGTTACAGTCTTTGACATAAAAATATTTTAGCAATCTATCTAAAGAAAATTATTTTTAGTTGCCTCAAATTCTTTCACTTCTGTACAAGGGCCGATACACAGATCGTTGAGAAATACCCAGTAAAAATACGTGCTTTGCATGCATGTGCAAGAAAAGTAATGTAGACACTCTTCTGAGAGTTATTAGCTAACAGGAAAAAAGTCAATGGCCAACAATGTAATTCATAAATGGAAGACCAGGATGCAGAACCATTTAGGCCCATGTTCCACATAATCAGGGTATTCATTAGTATTCTGACTACTGCCCTGAGTCTATTCACTGTCATCAGTCACTGAATATTTTGAAAGAGATTGTCCTGTGAAGACAAGGGGGAAAGACTTCTTAAAAAGATGCCCTAGCCCCCCCGATATTCTTCATGGCTGAAAGAACTGACAAGTGAACAAGTGAACTAGAGGATGGTGATTCTGATTTGATTTTGAATGTTTGCCCCCCACTTTGGATTTGAATTAAATATCCTGGAAGTTATTAATAATAAAAAAGGAACTAGACTCTGTGAGATTACTCCGTACATTCTCCAGCTTGAATGTATTAGATATATGACAACATCAAGTTCTTTTTCTGCCCATTATCCCAGTGAAAATTTTTTTGTTCCAGGTCTCTTTCACCTGGATGGCCATTACCTGAACTACCTGCATGATCATTAGACTGAGCTTTTACAATAGGATTCTGAGAAGGCCAAATAATACCAATAGCAGTCACCACATAAGATATAAAATATAGCCAGTAGTCTTAATTTTGTGAGGGTATGTTCACATCTATACACGCGTGATTTCCTAGTTGCAGAGCTCCTCTGAAATGAACTGTCTCTCTTCTGTTCTTTGGAAATACTCTGGTGCTACATTATAGGCTCCATTAATCATAATTTATAAAATCCATAGTTGATAAAGATCCCCCAATTCTTTGTAATACTTAATCCTCAATGCAGAAATTTGAGATAGCTGTTCCTTCAGCCTGAATACCTGGGGATAAAAAAAAATTACAAAAGCATAAAATATGTATATCAGTACTTCAGAGTAGCTAGGGCTAACTGATAGATACCAGGAAGAATCTTCTGCTTTAGGGCAGAAATTGCAATGACTTTAAAGGATGACAAATGTTTTTTCTAGATTTTTTTTTCAACAATAACTATGGCAATACACTGCTGTATCAGTTCAGATGGATTTTTCCAACCAGCTAAACTTTTTAAGGAGTTAGGAAGCTTTTAAAGCTTTGAGGTAACATATGAAAGTTAGATTTTTGTATCTGGTACTGTGCATAGACCTGTATGTGTATATATATATGTATGTATGTATGTATTTGTACTTATCTTTCACAATTTGGAATTGTGTGTTTGTAAACTAGAAAAACAGAGAAACATCCCCCATTTCTTCTGTGTGTACAGTTTCACATATTTTGTATCAAACTACACATCTGAAATTTCTACAAATGAAAGTGAAATTTTTAAAATTATTACAAACTGCACTTCATATAGAAAAGAAAATATACCTTCTTGCAAGGTAGTTGACTAAGAAGTGGTTCATGGCAATTTCTAGAAGCTCTTTTATTTCATATTTGATTATATTTAAGTAGCAACTAAGATAATGTTCCAAATAATGATCTGTGTGGGATGTAGTTGACTATGCCCTCAAGTGTGCAAATTCCTGAACAAACATAACATCAAATAATTTGTTCCCCATCATCATCCTGGATACATGTATCTAGACAGATTCAAATAATGGCTTAAAAGTACTTCTAATAAAAATATAATTTTTATTAAATTTACAAATTAATGTTTTCAAATATAATTTCCCAAATCAGGATCCCACAGAGTTTCTGTATATCTGTATTCAAGTTTCTATTTTTGAATTAATTGCATGAAGGATCTGGCCCAATAGCATAAATAGCACATTGAGAATCAAAAAAATAAGAAATAGACAACTATATTAGACTTCTGGCATAGGCCACCTCCACCTGAAAATATGTAATTACATTATCAGTCCAAACAAAGTTATTACTTTGAGAATTTTTAGGAAAGAAACATGTTTAATTTTTAGGGGCAAATTACAAATATTGTTACTTTTATGGAAACTCTTCTTTGTATATGATCAAGCTCTCTTGTGTCTAAGATGAGGAATAGCCATTAGGAAGATAACTTTAAAATACAGCTTCTTTTTTTTTTCCCACGTTCTTTTTTTCTTTCTTTCCTTCTCACTGAATATCCCACAATAACAGAAGCAATGTCTGGCAGTAAGTCATAACTATCCTTAGTTTTGAAAGTAGAAATTCTACTGCAATTACCTTACTAGAGGGAAAAAAAAAAATAGCCGAGTTGTAAGTAACATTGTGCGACCACCATAGACTGATATTTGCAGTGTGGTAGACTTCTGTCTTTTTCTGCTATAAAAATAAGGCTGAAGTCCAGCAAAATCTAACCAATAAGTACCACAGCTTGAAAATCAGGAAAAAAATAATATAAATATGATCTAATACCAATTTTTATCAATGTTATGCACTCCCACAAGCGCTATTACAAGTAAACAGATAGATCTCGTTTACATGAAAATTTTGAAAAGCAAATCTACTTCTTTTTTCATTTTTATTTACCAAAAATAATTTTGTCATCAATTTTCTCATCTCACTTGTTAAACACCCATGAAATCAACTGATTTTATCAATATGTACTATAATGAACATTGCAAGAAAAAATAAAGCACTACATTAACTCAAGAGTACCTTATTATAGCCGTGTTGTCTATGTAACTGAAAAATTAACAAATCCACAATTTAAAACTGCTCAGCTAAAAGTACAACAAAGATCTCTCTTCAAATTTAGGAAAGTTTCTGGTTGTTTTGCAATTTTTGTTAAAATATACTGTTTTGAAATTATAGGCCCCAGACAAAATGATACCATACGAAGAAAAAAAAAATCTCTAAGAAAAAGGAATTTAAAAAATTTAAATATATTTATGACAGCCATGGTGGTCAAGCATATGTAACCTATAGCCCATATAAATTACTGGGAACAGTGGGAGAGAAACAGAAACACTGATGATACTTCATTTAAATCACCATAAAAAGAATTCAAATAAACTAACATTAAAAATGAGCAAATAAAGATTCTAGAGGAGGCTGTTTTTTTGAGAACAAGTTCTTGTATGTTTATACTGCTAATGTCTAGATACAGATTTCAATGTTGCTTAGGTGCCCTAGGCATTCTGTGCCAAATTGGTGTGTTTGAACTTGAATATTTCCTCCATGGAATAGTACAGATTAACCATGACAGACTAATACATACAAAGAACGATGAATTTAAAAATATATCCTCCAGACTTCTAATGGCAGCTCTTCAAGGAATCCTTATTCTAATACTGTGTAAAACACTAATACTAATTTAATGCTAAGGTATTGAATCTGAAGGCTACTACTTGCATTTATTAAGGCCTACACAGGCACAGACACATAGCACCTAGGTTGAAAAAATATTTTTTCTTTTATTTGAAATTCCAAAAGTTGTTTTTGTCACCTGTCTCTTTAACACTTAAAATAAGATGCACTACAATTTCACAAGAAAAATTTTCAACCATGCAACTGATAAAGCTTATTCTTCATGTGCCTTTCCCATCTACAGGTGAGCTATCCACATTAAAAGACCAGCCCTAGTAGACTTGCTAATTAAGCCTTGGGTGCCACAAGAATGGTAAATCCTTGTAAATTACAGTCTCATTTCAAAGACAAGAAATAGTAAAAATGTTGTGTCAGATTTGTAAAGGATTTCATTAGTTTTGTGTCTTTGTCTAAGAAAAAGTTGTCATGCTATCTGTAGCTCTTCTGACATTAGGGAATCTTTGTGTTAACAGAGCAAGACTGCATCTTTAGACAGTTCAGGGCTCTTGACGATAAAATGGAATGGAGGATAAAAAAAACTTGGGAGTCTCTTACCAAAAGTGCAGGCTATTTTCATGGTTAAATCCAATTAATGATAATGGGGAAGTACTGTTTAAATTCTCTGTGCACAAGTTCTACTAAAAGACACTCTGAAATATCACGTGGCCAAGAGTGAACAAAAAAGTAGCAGAAGACTATTTCAGAGTTCATTAAGTGCAAGATTATGTGCTTTTTCATCTTCCAACTTCAATGAGAAACAGTTAAATGGGAACCAAACAGGGTAATTCTTAGCATATGAGCTTCAGATACAGCATGCTTTAGCACGTATAGGACTTTAATTCCATGTATGTATTTTAGTAAAGTAATAACAGTAATAGTTCTTTGATTGTGTATTTTATTTCTGGAAGAAAAAATTGTCTACATTTTGGGTATGTTAACAGTCTCATCACATAAGTTTTTTTCTGTCATTCTCTGTATTTGTTTTGTCCATTAAGTAGGAATTAAGTGACTGCACTGAGGTCTGTAGAGAATCATCAGTTAGGGACTGGAAAGCTTTGTTTAGCCCTTTTCTAGATGGTGAAAAAAGAAAGGCAGCAAATGGTGTTCCAGTACAAATTTTCTTATGAGGGTGACTAACAATAATTCAAATTATTTTTTCCTGCTTTTGGCATTTTACTGTGACATGAAAATATATATTTATGTGTTTTTATTTTATTAAATGTACTGGCTCTTTAAGCTCTTCTGTAGACATTAATGAGCACCATATTGGGCTATTGACCACAGTTCACTCTTTCACTAGAAGAATATTTGTGGTGGAACATAAAATTAGTTGGGAATAATGGCACAATTAGTGTACTGAGAAAGGGGAGGGAGGATGTGCCTATATGAGTGAGTTGGGATTGTGGGTTAACCCAAGGGGGCAGCTGAGCAGCTATTCACTGAGGCTCCACACCCTCTACCTCCAGTGGAATAGGGATAGAGGAAAGGAGGAATAAAAGCAAGAAAACTTAGGGATCAAGATTAGTAGTAAATAATATAATAAATACTAATAATAGGTAATATTTATTCTTTAATAAGTGAAGGATAAGTGGAAGAAGAGAAATTAACAAAAGAAGAAAAAAGATGCATAGGCACTCCCAGCTCCCCTGGGTTGACTGACGCACAGTCAGTTCCTGAGCAAAAGATGGCTAGCCCTGCTAAAATCTTCTCTTTTCCCTTTTTTGGATGACCATTACAAGGCTTGGACCATCTTTTTGGTTAGTTTGGATCATCTGCTCAGTTCCATCCCAAACTATTGTGCAACCACAATCTACTCACTGTGGGGACAGAGTAAGAGACAGAGAAGTCCCGGATGCTGTGCAAATGCTGTTCAGCAAAAGCTAGAAAATAAGTGTATTATCAGTCCAATTTAAGTTAAAAATTTTAATACATACGAGATGCTTTAAAAAAATGGAAAATTGACACTGTTGCAATCAGGCCCAATACAGCTGGGGAGTTTATATTACAGGCCCTTTAAAAATTAACTCATTTTCTGAAAGCCCCAGATACAAGAACCATAGAATTACAGAGGAACCAGGGGGTTTTATGTTTTCCTTTTTTACCCCTTCTATATATGTCTATGGGTATTAGAAAACAGCAGCAGCAAAAAAAGCAATGGCATTTACTTAACTATAGAATTTAGTAAAAGTAGTATTAGTAGAAAACATATATATGCCAACATCAGAAGGCAAGAGAAAAGAAATTATGATGATATATATCAAAAAGTTTCATGCATATCTCATGATCTTCAAAATTTTGAGTGTAACTTGAAGTGTTTTTCTCTCAAAGAAATTGGAAAAAATCGATGTATTAATTTGAGTTTACCCCAAACTGTCTACGTTTAAATAGCCACACTAGAATGCAAGAAGATTGCTTGGGAGTATTTTTTGATGTGCTATATGGCATTGCCTTACAGTAAAGTAATCACCAAACTGAAATTTAGGCTTTTTTATACTACAATATTTTGGAACTTTTAAGAATCAGCCAGATGCAGCTTGCAGAAACTGACATGAAAACTGTTAAATCTAAGTTAGATGTTTTAGAAGCATAATACAGAAATCATCAGTATGATCAGACTTACTATTGCCACCATTGTAGCACCAATCCTTATTTTTATTTACATATGCTAATATATAGAGACATGCAATTTCAGTGAAGCACTATATGCTGTGCAAGTAAAAATCTACAAAGAAATCAGAACTCAAACACTTTTAATATAAATTTTTAATCTTTTCTTTTAATTTTTGTTTCTAAAGTTGACAGTGACTCAAAGGTTAATTTGCTTTAAAATAAAACTTTTCAGCAATGTAAAATATTAGTTAGACCTATAAGAATCTTCTTTAGGGGGAAAAAGTAGAGAGGGAAACAAATCACTGTTTCTCAGTAATTTAAAGGTCTTTGCGATCACAGTTGCACCTAATCTGTGCATATTATTTAGATGCACAGGGTCATTTTTCAGATGTATCACTGAAATAAGAAACGAAGACAACCTTTGTTCCAAGCAAGGCGGGAAATCTTTAAATTTCATTATTAATATTTTTAGTAATAGTGAAACAAAATGCACATGCTTCCATGATATTTTGACTCTCCAAAAGCTTTTAGGAATCTTAGGGCTTCGTATTATTTTTTCAGAACTAGGTAATTACTATCATGTTACCATACTTTGCAAAATGCCTACACATAGTGTCTGCATAAGATTTAGTAGTCTAAATGGCTTCTTAACGTCTATCTCCAGCTGAGGCACATTTATGTTTTGAAATAAATAGTGATAATTCTTGCTTATTTTGCTGCTAATAGGAAGATTTTTCGGCCGTGCTGTGGAAAGAAGTGCTGCCTATAATACACGAAAGTAAACTCCAACATTAATAATGCACTTTATCTACTTACTGAGCAGTGATTAACTTCTTTACTTTTCTTATGGTTCATACGTCATTTGGGGCATTTTTTTAACAGCCCTGAATAGTCACCATGTTAGAGATATGGTTCTGTATACCTCTATTTTAAGTATGTTTCCAGGACAGTTCAAATGAGGAAAATTGTTGCTGACTGTCATTTCAGATTTAAACTGAACATGATTCAGGCAGAACACTCCCGATCATGAACCTTTAATACTTTGTGTATCTGCAGAAAAGAGACGTCAAATAGACAAATATACTATGTTTATATGCCAGGGTACTCATCCCACTTACAAGAAAGAATAACTAGATTAACGGCCTATATAAAAGCTCATGTAATTCTGTCTTTTAGCAGTAAAAATTCCAAAGTTAGGGCTTTATATTTCCATAGTTTAATGATTCATGACTTTGCTACAAGAAATTCACACTTCTTGTTTTTAATCTATGAAGACATGGGGTGTCAACAGGCAGCAGACCTTTGTTGTTGACCTTTGCAGACCTTTGCACGCATGCATCCGTGCTGCTCTGGTTTCCAGGTCTTGTGCTCTGGAAGCCCTATTCCTGGATTGTTCCACTGGCTCTGTTGTGGTGTCGTGTCAGGGAAATGGTGAAATGAGTACGCACACCACTGACTATGGGTTAATGTGTTTGGAGGCTATCACAAGATCCTGCTTTCTGGGGTTTTGAACATGCATTTTTCCCAGCACTGGTGTTTCTTGAGCTGGGCCTTGTACCAGGAGATATGAAACTCCATGAAACTCCAGATCTATAAGTCCAGGCACATTTTCTAAGATACTGGGTTAGAAGACACTCTTGAATGTTCCAGAGGGGCCTCTTCTGCATGCCCAGATGCCATCAGAAAATGGGGAGGGGGTGTTAGAGAAGGGTGGTGTGTGTATACTGCTTTTTCTAATGTCACATCCTAAGAGGGGAGGAGGAAGAAGAAATTATGTGGCAGATTGGCACTAGGGTAGAGTGTGACATATGAAGACTGCTGGGAGAGATAACTGTCCTGCTCTAAATGAACATATGCACTGGACAGTCAGTATGTACTAAAGTGCAAAGAGGCAGCATTCAAAAGCAAACTGTCTTGCTTTCAAGTTTTTCTGCTGAAGTGAGTCCCTTCACTACCCAACGTAAAATACAAACTAATATCCTGGAAGAAGACTGAAAGGGAGAAATTTTAGTCACCAATGCAAAGATAATTTGATGTAACAGATTAGGCAGAGTCAATGTTTTTTTCAGTGATTCTGAAAGAAAAGAGTATCAGGGAAAGATAAGAGATCTCTGTGGCAGAACTGTATGCAGAAAGTAATGTGAACATTACAATCATTGCGTAGTCAGTTCTTACTGCTTCAAAACACCCCATTTTCTGATTTTATTTCATTAAATATTAGTGACTCAACTGAAAGATACAGAAAACAGTCAAATTATGTATTTAGTATATGCAAAAATTAGTAGTCCAAAAGAGACAGGTGTAAGCTCTACCCTTTAGCTCATGCGATTTAGTCTTTAACTCAGACAAGTGGAAAAATCTGTTGACTTCATACACCATGAACCAGCTAATATTATCATACTTGCAGCTGAAAAGCAGAAATACCTAAAGTTATGAAGTGACTACTCTTTTTGCTTTTATTCCACAGTTTTGTGCTTATGTCTATGAAAAGACATGTATGATAGGTATGGCATCATATGATCCTTACAAACTGTGTGTGTTATGGCTACATAATGGTATGGGGTCCTTTTTAATGTTCACGTTAGAAGCCTGAATGGCTAGCTGCTAGCTTGTCATTCACCTCTGCAAGTGACTGTTTTATGTGGTGGGTTGACCCTGCCTGGTTGCCAGGTGACCACCAAAGCCTCTCTGATTTCCCTCTTCAACTGGACAGGGGACACAAAATCTTATGAGAGGCTTGTGGGCAATATAAAGACACAGAGAGAAAACTCAGCAGGGGAAAAACAGACTCAGCTTGGGGAAATTAGTTTAATTTTAAATCAGAGTAGGATAATGAGAAATAAAACCAAATCTTGAAAACATCTTCCCACCACCTCTCTCTTCTTCATGGGCTTAACTTTATTCCCAAATTCTCTACCTCCTTTCCCCAGTGGCATAGGGGAATGGAGAATACAGGTTGTTGGCAGTTCCTCACATTGTCTCTCCCCCTCCTTCCCACTCACGCTCTTCCCCTGGTCTAGCAGAAGATCCCTCCCATGGGAGATAGTCCTCCATGAAATTCCCCTTCCCACAGACTGCACTTCTTGAACTGCTCCAATGTGGGTCCCTTCCACAGGATGGAATCCTTCAGGAACAGGCTGCTCCAGCATGGGTCCCCTGTGGAGTCTCAAGTCCTGTCAGCAAACCTGCTCTACCACGGGCTCCTCTCCCCATGGATTCACAGCCCCTGCTAGGAGTTTGCTCCAGTGCAGCCTTCCCACAGGCATCCTTCTCTGCCTCTTTCTGGCATCCACTTGCTCCAGCATGGGGCCCACAGGATGCAGGTGGATATGTTCTCCACTGTGGACTTCCTGGGCTGCAGGCACACACCCTCCCTCATCACAGGCTTTAAGGGAATCTCTGCTCTAGTGCCTGGAGCATTTGCTCCTCCTCCTTCTCCACTGACCTTGGTGTCTGCAGAGCTGTTTGTCTCACATTCTCACTCCTCTGTTTCGGAGACACTTGCTCTTGTGCAGCAGCATTTTTCCCCTTCCCAAATCCTTTATCACCACAGCACTATCAATATCTCTGATGGGCTCAGCCATGGTCAGCAGCAAGTCCATCTTGGAGACAACTGGAGCTGACTTTATTGCATATGGAGAAACTTCTAGCAGCTTCTCACAGAATCCACCCTTGCAGGTCCACCACTACCAAAATCTTGTCATGCCAACACAATATAGAACATTTGAAATACAGAGTACATGTGCAATATAATTAGATTTCACATAAAAATCTTANGGAGCATTTGCTCCTCCTCCTTCTCCACTGACCTTGGTGTCTGCAGAGCTGTTTGTCTCACATTCTCACTCCTCTGTTTCGGAGACACTTGCTCTTGTGCAGCAGCATTTTTCCCCTTCCCAAATCCTTTATCACCACAGCACTATCAATATCTCTGATGGGCTCAGCCATGGTCAGCAGCAAGTCCATCTTGGAGACAACTGGAGCTGACTTTATTGCATATGGAGAAACTTCTAGCAGCTTCTCACAGAATCCACCTTGCAGGTCCACCACTACCAAAATCTTGTCATGCCAACACAATATAGAACATTTGAAATACAGAGTACATGTGCAATATAATTAGATTTCACATAAAAATCTTAGCATCTCCAAGTGAACACTCAACCCTTTATTTTGTTGATCTCCCAGTTTATTGTCTGAAATCATTATGTGTGACATATCACTTAAAAATTTTAAAAATGTCATTTTTATCTACAGTGTAACAAACGTATTAGTATCTATTCAGTGCCCCTCATTTCACTGAGGCTTGGTGAAGACTAAAATTTTCCACACTTTTCAGGATTTTTCTTGTAAATATTCATCATACTCTGGGTCTGTAGAATTTAAGCAAGATGATTTTCTCTACACGTTACAATACTATCTTGCAGGCCTTTCAAATTGGTCATAGAACTTCTCAAAGTAAATTTTGTTGCTTCCAGCATGGCTCCTCATAATGTTAAATGCTTGCAGAACTGAGCCTTTAGTTTATATTTTCACTTTTCTGGGTCTTGCAGTGAAAACAAGCTGCAGACAATCTGATTAGATAACAGCAACACATGTAATATGATCTATCAGTCAGACTGCTTGAAGTTAGTAAATGCAAAGTAAAGAGATACATTTCCAAGAATAGACACCTAAGAGTGGTATGGCAGGGGAAGTAGTAGTTTAAATAGTACCTAGAGCTAAACTGAGGAATAGCCATATAGGAATATGATGCTCACTGAAGTGAAAAACCTCATAAACATTAGCATAAGCAGCTCTCTAGCAGGTACACCACCAACCACATCTCATGACAAGAAAGATCAATGACAGGTACGTCACATGTGACTAGTAGCTGTGTTGCCTTTGCAGGAAGGTCAGCAGGAAGAATTTGAATTTGACCTGAAATTTGTGGCTGCAGGAAGCAGAGAACAGGGCCGGTGGTGATGGAGTTTGTGAGGGAATTCAGAGCTAAACAAGATGTAGGATTTAAGGTACAGGAGTGTTACTTGGCACAAGGATGCTACAAGGATCATCTTTATTCTATATTCCATTCTACTAAAGGGGGCAATATATTTACATATTTTATTCTATCACATCAATGATATGTGTTGTTTAAAAACAAGGAGAAAAAATTATGAGAATTTTTCACTCTTCATGTATTAATTTTTAATAGAAAACAAATACTCTTATTTACACTAAAACCAACAGAACACATTATGAAACTAACAGTCAAAAATATTAATTGAAAACATATGATTTTTAAAGTTAAAATTTGACAGTATACACATGTTATGGGCAGGGCATAGACCTCTTGGCAGCAGTATTAAATACTACCTCTGTGTTGAGCTTGCTTGTCAGTACCCACAAGCTTGTCAGAACAGTCCTAGCAACTACTACAACAGCAGAATCTAAATCCACCATATGCATATTTTTAACTACAGCATTTTTTATTTGTTTCCACTTAATATATGATCTACCTTTATTCATAACATTATGGCAAAATATTTGTAATACTGTACAAGAACAGTATTAAAAGCTAGGATCTATTTAGTGTGGTTTAAATGTAAGCACACTGTTAGTTAAGTATGGGTTTGTAGGCAAATATGAAAGTTCAGTATTCTCCCACAGATTTGTTTTTGCTCAGGATAGAGCATTTTGTAAATGTAACTAAGCCTCTTCCCTTGTGTAAGTATATTGATTGCATATGCGTAGCTCTTTATCTCTTTCACAAATAAATCTCATGTACTGCAGATACAGAAAATGCAAAAGACCATCTGGGCATCATTGACCCACTCTTCTCAAATCTGGCAGACAGTTTAGCACACAGTTTATTTATTTCAGGGTATATACTGCACTATCCTGACACCTCAGAAAAATACTCAGGGGAATTCTGTATTTTTTAGTATGTTCGTAAAGAATTTCATTACAGCTGTGTTCCTTGAATGAGCTGTTTTATCCAAGCTTGAGTTTTTCACCTTTGGATTTTCAAAGCCTCACAAAAAAACCCCTCAGCAATAAAGGTGTTTGGTGTTAGAAGCTTGAAACTGGAGACAGATGAAAAATGAATACTTAATACCTTGTACTCATTTGGTCTGGGAGGAAATGTGGTTACATTTGTATTAGATGACTGTATTAGGATTTAGCCTAAATATATACAAGCTTCTCCATTTGCTAAAGGATCAGAAAGTAGAAAGATAATTTTGCTATGTTTATGTCTCCTCTATTGTTTAACCTGATGATTTGGTTCTCTAGGTTATACGTATATTTAGACAAAATTACTGGTACTGACTTCCTACTCAACATCAGATAAAATTTTGACAGTGTTAAGGAAAATCTAAATTAAAGCATATTCTACTGGATGTGTTTCACTTGGAAGAAACTTAAAAACAGTCCTCAGCTGCAAAGTGTTTCAAACTGTCTGAATGTTCTTTTTTGATTGAATGGGAACAAAAGGAAAGTCTGAACATACACTAAATAATTTTGAAATAGTAAAAACAACTTGTGAAAATAATTCACTATGTGTAAAATTACTATAAGAAATAAACCATAATTACCTCTAGAACAAGACAACCATTCTATTCTTGTCTGTGATTATCACACTGCTAGTTCACTGTCAGAAATATATGACAAGCAGACATGTCATAAGACTGGGACAGATTTTCCTTTATGACCTGACTGTTTAAAACAATCTGCTTTTGGCAGAGAAATCTTTTCTGTCCATAACAGTAAGTTGAAATTTCCACTGAGATAGAGGGAGGCTGAGGTAAGTGAATCTGGCTTTTGCACAGTGCAATGAGAAATGCTGGGTCTCTTCTCAATACTATATCTAGAAAGACTCTCAGGTTGGTTTAATTCATACTGATACCTGCCTTATTCAAGTTATGTCTGGTACAGCTCCTTTTTGTAGAATAAACTGGCCTAGATGCTGAGATATTGTGGTAATATCATTGTACCAGAAGATAGAATGGAATCATGATAGGACTTTCTTAACCCAGTGTGGGAAAAATACCTTATCCTAGTTTATCAGTACTGCTGCTATCATGACAACTTTTACCAGGAGAACTGTCTTCTCTGCAAGGAGCAATGAATTTGGTCTTAAGATTTCTTGGAAATATAGTCCACTTACATATGGTTGTTAATTTCAAGAATCAAGTGTGATGAAAAAGTGCAACTCAATTATCAGGATCACAACTGGTATAGACATATTAGCTCTGGATAGTAGGAAATTCTCTTCTCCTAGCTGATTGGGTGTCCTGGATTCAGGTGGGATAGAATTACTTTCTTCTCAGCAGCTGTTGTAGTGCTGCTTTTTGGATTCAGAATGAGAATGGTGTTGTACACACACTGATGTTTTGGGTTTTTGTTAAGTCATATTTATCCCAAATCAAGGAATTTTCCTTGTGTCATGCTCTGCCAGTGAGGAGGTAAGCAAAAGAAACAGGGAGGGAGCACAGCTGGAACAGGTGACCAAAATGATATTTCACACCATAGAATGTCATGCCCAGCATATAAACTGGGATCAGTTACTTGGAAGGGGCTGATCTGGGTTTGGGAATGGAGATTCTGGCATTGGTCAGTAGGTGATGAGCAATTTTATTGTGTATCACTTGCTTGTCCCTTATTATGATCATCATTATTATTATCATTCACCATTATTACTGTATTTTACTTTATTTTCAATTATTAAATTGTCCTTAATTCAACATTAAAGTTTTATTTTGATTCACCTCCTCATTCCACCAAGGTGGAGGGAGGGGGAGGGAGAGGGTTGAGTGAGCAGCTACGTGGTGCTTAGTTTTCAGCTGGGCTTAAAACCACAACACTTGAATAGACAAACTTTTCTGTGTATATCTGTTTTCTTTTACACATTTAATCCTCTCTGCCTGAATATCATGTGAAGTATCTTGTTTTCTAGCAAGGCAAATTCTGTTTTGGCTTAATTATATTATTTTATTATATTGTGAGAGTCACAAAAGACAGATTGATTAGAAAAAAAAAGAAATCCAGTAAGTTAGGAATTAAATCTGACATAAATTTACTTTTACTATACTGTTAGAAATTATTAAGAGCAATAATCTCAGTCACATTTTATCTGCTGTAATCTAAAAGATCATCCACGTAGACTTTTTTTACTTTGCAAACAGAATTTTCTCTCACACAGAATTCTTCCTAAGAGGAGAAAAATAGTGTGAAGAAGTTGTAAAATAATAGAATTTTTTTTCCAGACAGTTTTATTGTATTAGTAGCTCCATTGGTTTTGCAGTAATAAAATTTCAATACATTAATTTTTTTATTATACACAAATTTAATAGCATAAGGAGGTTAATACTAGAGCACAGGTTTCAGAGCAGTAATACCTCAGCTGGTTTTCATTCTTATTCGATAAGAGATACTTATAAAACACACCTTTTTGAGATGAACCAGAGGAAAAATAATTTCTGTAATTATGGTCAAAATGCAGCCCATGTCACAATTGAAAATCCTGATAGTCTTGCATTTTTGATCATTAAACCACAGCATTTTATAACCCGTGGGAAGCCTGGAAACCTTTTAGTCTTATTCAACATTGCTTGGCACAAAGCACAGTTGCAGAAATCCTGTGTAGGAGAGGTAGAATACTGTCCTTCACAGTCATAGTGCTTGAATGTCTTCTGACATGGTTTCTGACTTGGCTCGCCCTTTTGCAAGGACACTTTCCTACAACATGCAGAACAGTAAGTGTTGTTAGATGTTATTACATAGTTAACAAAATAACTTAAATAAAGTAAACAAGTAAAAATATATTGTCTGTCCCTCATCCAAGACAAAAAAGACTGCTGAGTAGCTCTATGAAGACAAAACAGAAAACTGTTGCTTTTAATGCAAAGTATCATTTAACTGAGTGAATGACAGATCATGCACTCACAGAATGGTTTGGGCTGGAAGGGACCTTAAAGATCATCTAATTCCAGCTCCCCTGCCACGGACAGAAAATCTTCCACTAGACCAGGTTGCTCAGAGCAGCAACCAACCTAGTCTTGAACACTTCCAGGGATCGGGAATCCACAACTTCTCTGGGACAACCTGGTCCAATGCCTCACTACTCTCACAGTAAAGAATTTCCTGCTAGTGTCTAGTATTAACACATCTTCTTTCAGTTTAAAGTGATTGCCTCTTACCCTGTCACTACAAGTGCTTGTGATAAGTCCCTCTCCAGCTTTCTTGTAGCCCCCTTCAGATACTGGAAGGTGCTCTAAGGTCTCCCAGGAGTCTTTCTTCTTCAGGCTGAACAACCCCCCAGTCTATCAGCCTGTATTAATAGGAGAGGTGCTTGAGCCCTCCGATCATCTTTGTGGTTCTCCTCTGGACTCACTGCAGCAGGTCCACATCTTTCTTACATTGGTTCCCCAATAGCTGGAAGCAGTACAGCAGGTGGGATCTTTGTCTTCTCTATGCCTATCTTGAATAATAGGTAAATTTACAAGAGATGTGACTCCATACTCCATACAAAGTTTAGATTTTCAGAAAATATTTTGGAGGAAGGTGACACTGAGGATAGTGCTTATTCTGTTGAGGATATCCATCCAGTGGGTGGTTTTAAAACAAGTCCATAAAGAAAAAAGAATTTTTAATTTCTGTAGGTATTTATCTCAATGTGAGGACTCATGAGATACAGTGATGACACTGAGAAGAGCAAGCAGACCCTACTTATCAGCCTAAGAGAGAAAACAAGTACTGGAAACTAATTCAACACTCCAAAAAAATAAAACTGTGGAAGAATGTCACATGTCTGTTCCTCTGTGAGAGATTTTAATAGTTGCTCTCATACTGTCTCCGAAAATGAAAGGAAGGAAGTAAGTTTAGGATTGCCTCCTAAGGCCTTCTTGAGAAAGTATGACATATGGGCATTCTGAGATCTGGCCACAGACAACAGTCCCCTGCAAGATCTAGGCAGCATTTCAATTTTCAGGGCAGCCCACTGAGCTGGCAAAGGTCTCTGCACTGAAATTCTTAGAGAGACCTTGCAGAATGCCTCCTTTTCAAAAATCTGTTCTCTATTTCATTTGAGATTCAACATGGTAACAAGCAGCTCACTCATTATTTCAGGGGAATTTAGCCAGGAAGTTTAATTAATATGACTCCTTTAGGGAACAATAATGGAATGTTTTTATCCCTTGAAACATTGTATTAAATATATTGCCTGTGCTAGATAATAACATGACTTAGTCAGCCTGGAATGACTTGCTGTTAAACTAGAAAAATGCCCAGTGCTTAAAAAGGTAAAATATAAATATTATTTTTTAAAAGTGATGAAATGAAGCAAGATGCATGAAATGAAATGCAAGAAATCAGACTGTATAATATTCTGTTTCCTCAACCATTTTCTAATTGAAATTAATGTGTCATTTTCTCATTGGTTCATTTTCCTAAAAGGGAATACTGTGTATCGCATAGAGATGAGACAGGTCCAAGCCCCAGCTGGAGGGTCAAGTCCCTGGGTCAGAATCCAGGTCCTGGCAATTCTTACTGAGGTTACTGTTTCAGTGGGATTTCCTCTGGATTTTGTTATTTCAGTATATTTTTCAGGGAATTGGTCCTATATTTTGAGTCAGATGAAGAAAATTTCATCTGATTTAAAATAGAGGACCAATTCCCCAAAAATTCTCTTGAAGGAAAAGAACTTTCGTTGGTAGGGGATTTCGATGGCAAGGCTATTATTTGTCTCATCCTGTGTGTCTCGACTCCTGTAAATGTATGTTTGTTAATGGAAAATATTCTTTGTTTAAAAGAAGACTTTTATTCACATATCTAAATAAAAAGGTTGACTTAGTTACATGAGAACCTTAAAGGAATATTAAAAAAAAAAACTCAAAAAGTTTGCTAAATAAATAAAAGAGACACAAAATTTGTCTGGGGTGAAGAGGTTAAAGATGTAGTTTGCTTCAGTCATTAAGATGTTAAGTGTTTCATGTGGTTTCATTCATAGCAGTGTTAGGTGGGGATAAACATGTTTGGAATGGGTTATCATGATTTTTTGCTTTGGTTTTGTGTATTCCTTCTTCATTTTCTTAACTTTCTCACTTTTTATACCAATGAGAAAGCATAAATTTAGTAATTGCTTTTTCTTTCCATATTTCTATTTTAGTATAGAAGACGGTAACAAAATCATCTTATCTGGAAATATTTTCATCTCACACTTCAGCTTTTTTCTAGTCAGCTATCTAGTTATCTGGTCTTCTGATTTTCTTAATCACTCCCAACATATTTCTGAACTTTCCTGAAGGTGTTTTGTCTTAAGCTTATTTGGTCTCAAGCCTCTTTTGTCATTAAAATCTTCATCTTAAAATGAAGGAATATGGATTAATAGAAAAATGAATTAACTTTCACTTTGGTTTCTCCTGTCTCAAAGAACTCACATTTTTTTTAGTTTTCATTCCTCTGAGAAAATTGAGCTATTTTTGTTCTCTGATGGTGGTAGCAATGAGTAAAAAACCAGTTAGGACTGATGACAGTTATATACAGAGTTACACAGAATTTTCCAGTTCAGAGTCTCTAAACCACATATTCCTTAGGCTAAGCTCTCTGGGCAAGTACCTAGATTTTCCAAGTTTTGTTCACATTTAGGCTGTCTGAGACGAGATTTTTCAAATTTGGGTTTTGTCTTATTCACTAAGTAGAACTAAACTTATTCCATGAGAAACTGGAAAAAGACAAAAATAAGTTTCCCAAATAGGCCACATGACATGTCTCTGATCACCAGGACCAAGGCACATTTAGGCATCTGAGAAGAGAAAAAAACTTTGAGGAGAAACAGTCTAAATCAATTATTATAACGTATCTTTACCTTTACTCCTTTATGAATGCACACCTGGTTGCTTCCTTGTAATGTTCAGCCTTATTTTTCTTATTTTTAGAATGGCTAATAAAGTCACCTTTAAGAATACCACTTAATTCCATTTTCAGATGGCCAGAAAGTTCCCACTAGAAGGTGAGAAAAGCAAAGCGCTCTCCAGAATGGTTCTTGAAGGAAAGACAAGAGAGCAACAGTTGATAATTATGTCCTTTTTGTGTGACTGCTTCAATAGTGGCCTCTATCCACTGTTTTGCAAAATCTCTTGTAAAGGGTTCTTGATTAACTAAATTAATGGATTCCACTAAGTGGAATCCACTTAGCCCTCTTCTAGAAGGTAATAGCAAATGAAAATTTGACTCTTTTGCAATCTTTTCCATGATAGGTAGCATCATGCAGTGGGGTGTACTTATTTTCTGTTAAGTAGAATTCTTCTGCTTCCTTTTGGTCTAGAATACATAGCACATGAACAATAGTTCCTACAGAAAGCAGTACTAACCAGAAGTGACAGCCTTCTGCTGTCCCACGCCAACACAAATTGTGCACTTTCAAAGAGCTGTGGAAATGAATGCATATCACTGTTACAACACGTCACCAAGGCTAAATTTCCAAGGCACCTGTCTGAAGCCAGTATTTCTTAGTACCCCTTGCTTTTTTCTCATGAATTCTATTGCCAAAATTGAGTTGTAGTCATATTTGGGAGCAGATGGTCAAACCCACTGCTGTGTCCAAGTAGGCTGGTGGGCATAGTTATCTGATGTGTTTAGAGATATGATAGCAAGCCAAGCATCTCTCTTTACTCACCACCTAGGGATACACTCTCAAGTAAAGAGAGATCCCCCTCTGAGAAGAGCAGTTGCCAGATTTCAAAACATTTGCTAAATGTTTGCAGAATTGTATTTCTCCCTGGAAATAATACTGTTTAATAGCCACTTTTTCACAGCTACTTTTTAAAGTGAATTCGTAAACAGATGCCAAGTGTAAATATGTAAGCTTCACATCAGCACCATGTTGTATTTTGAATATTTACAGGTTTTGCTTAAGAAGAGACACTGCGACCCATGTTCCATGACATAATTGGACATCTGCTTGCTAGGCCAGCTGACTCAATTAATTGTAAAGGTTGCTCTTGGTAGGGAAGAGGAAACTACTGTTGGTGATTTCCTGATGAACTTATCCAAGTGGGTATTCCCAATTTCTGTCTAACATAAGGCCAAAATAAAATTTCATTTTCTAAAACACGGTTCATTATTTTTTGCAATGCTTTGAAGACTCACAAATGTTACCATTTCCAGATCTAATTAATCCAGACTGGAGTGTTTGATCTCAACTTGTCCAGTCAATGAGATAAATGGTGTTTACCTATTTCTATCTATAGAAATCGTGTGTCATAAAACACTAAACCGTACCTTCGTTACTCAACATGCAATTCTGTTGTTCAAAACTGTACACTCTTAGTTTGAAAAACATAGCTCAGTACTACAGAAGGAAGTCTTGCTATGCAAATATCACTCTGTAAATGCTCCCTGAAAATATATAACCTTTGAGGAAATGGTGATTTCAATTAATCAGATTTGGTGCTGTTGAGAAGGAATTTAGCTACAAAGAAGTTTGATTCTTTAAAATCAAATCTGATTATGAGTATTATCAGACAGGTTAATACCAAAATGCTTTCTTTTAAAAACCAGCTTTATCTAAGATTGTCTAAGGTGAGATCAGGCCACAGTTGGAAGTAATATAATCAATTAAATGGATTAAAGCTACTTTAGAGGTTCATTCACAATACATGGGAAAAATATTGATTGCAATTAGACTTAGAATTAGTCAGCAAATTTTGATTAACATAAGAAGTCAGCTAAGTATACCCACCTCTTGCAGGTCAGCCAGGAACGCTTGAAGAAAGCACTTGTAACAAGGCTGATGACTCAGTACAGGACAATCTATGGATCCATGCCACTTCTATGGGCCCTTATAACAGAGCAGTGAAAATCAGTTTCAGTTCATGAAGGTAGCAGCTGCTTGTGAAAGTTACATTCTACGTGCAGCAGAAGCAAAAATCATCATGAATATGCAATAGCTCACTTTGGCTTTCAGCCTAACCTCACCACACATGGCAAAACTATGAAGAAAAGTGTATGGCACAGTCTTTGGTACCAAGTCACATGCTTTGCATTTCTTGTGGTCTACCAGAGCATGGTTTGCAAAGTTCTAGAGCCTATTAAACTATATTAACATATGTAATTATTATCATCATCAGATTTGCAATATCATTTATATATAAATATGGGTGGTCTTAGTGACTTTTGGTAATTGAGAAGCACCACGAGTATTTTTGCCACACAACACAAAGAAGTTATTTGAGCCTTTTATGGACTGCTTTGTAATGTGTAATATCAGCTATAAGCTGTCCCATTAGCTAAATATGAAACACTTCCATGAATTCTACAGAAGGAATATACAGATCCAAGCAAGATTCAGATCAGGTTTTGCTGTAAAATCTCAGTGCTGAGACCTCTACACCTACATCATTTAGTGGAAGAACCTCTACAAATTTCCCAGTGAAACTCATCCTCTTGCACAAGTATGTAAGCAAGAGAACAGGGAATTCATTACGTGACAACATTTGTTAAAAGAGTTGTATTTCAGAAGAAGAAAGAAAACCAAGTTCCAGGTTGAAGACCTTACTTGAGTCTTTGGTTGTGTGTATAGCATAGAGTGTGAAAGAGTTGTACTGCAATATAGGAGTTCAGGCTTCATTCAGCATTACCAGCTACATATAACAGACGTATGCTTCCTACAGCAACTAAATACAGCCCTCTGATAGAGGGTTTCTAAGCTTGTTGAAAGAGACATTAGCTATTTTTCATTCAGATAGGAATTGTTTTGTCAACAGTTCTATCCAAGGATCCACAGCATTGGTAGCATGAATAAGTGCAATTCTATGATTATTAGGGAAAACCAATTATGGCTTGTCATGTTGAAATCTGCATCATTTTGCTTACAGATAGTAACATGCTGAAAGACAGATTATTTTATATAGCAGCATCAGAGTATTATTTCTGGATTCCAGTTTGTTTGTTCTTGTAGTAAAACCTCTTAGATGCAGAAGTCATGTTGGTAATTTAACTGGAAATTAAACTCCAAATAAACTCCACTCACTTTCCCCCCACCCCCCGTGGTAAGAAAGGGACAAAGGCTGAGACTATGGATTGAGATAAAAATTCACTGAAAGCAAGCAGCAATGGAATAAGAAATGCACAGTAACCGCAGCAATATTAGAAACAAAAGCATACAATAAAAGGTGCTTTACACATAAAAGTTGTCCATCCCGGCTGGTGGAACTTAGTTCCATGTAGATGCTGGGACAAAGGCAGCTGCTCCCTTGCCCAGCATTACATGGCTTTCCCAGGGAAACAAAAGACGGCAGGGGTTCCCTGCAGCTGGTTCTCTCTGAGCCCAAAACAATCGAAAACAATGATGGACAAATCCCCAAAAGCTATACTGTCCGTGTCACACCGTGCTGCCTGTTTCTGGACCACTCCACTCCACTCCACTGGGGCTTGATTTCAGTGGCGTTGCTGATTTTGACTGCTTCATTCTGCTGGGGCTCGGGCTGAGGTCACGCTTGGCTCCTCTCACCTCATTTGCTGCTGCTTTTCCTGCAGCTGCTTCCACTTCACTGTTTTTCCTCAAAGTGGCTTTTCTTGAAGCCGTGTCCCAACAGTGTTTGCCGCATCTCAGAGCTGTATCTCAGAGGAACAGGAAAGGACAGGAGGCAGCAGCAGAGAAACAGAAGTCTGCAGTGCCGGTCCCAAGAACCCACAGCGTCACCATACTGTGTGTGAACACACAGTGTAACCATCACAGACACATTTTCCCAAATGCAAAGGGCGAACTGAACGGCACATTTCTTGTGTGTACTGACCATTTTCTTCTCCCCAAAACCCCACCCCCAGAGCTGATGTGGGAGGTAAAGAATAGCAGCCTAACCACACCCACAAGGCTCTAAGCTCTGCCCCCTCCCCAGAGCAACCAGGACACCATGGGACAGAGTGTAATTTGCTATCAGAAAACAGGGAATTTGCTCTTTGATTTGCTTAGTCTTTTTTTCTGTTAGTTAAAATAGCAAGAGAAAAAGTCAAGTTTTGGCTTGGTTACAAGTTATTTTATTGTATTTCTTTCCAGAAGGGATAATATATCTTTAATATTTATTTCACGTAATTGTTTAGTTTGGAAAAGACTTCTAAGATCATTGATTCCAGCTGTTAACGTGACATTACCAAGTCTACCACTAAACCATGTCCTTAAGAGCCACATCTACACATCTTTTAAATACCTTGTGAGGTGGCAACTTAATAACTTCTCTGGGCAGCCTGTTCCAGTGCTTGAACACCTTTCAGTGAAGAAACTTTTCGTAACATCAAATCTAAGTCTCCCCTGTCAGAACTTGAGGCCATTTACTTTTCCCATCAGCTTATAAAACATTTTCTCTGCCTTTACACCCTGAATCTATAAGATACTCCCACCATAGTATCTGCTTCGTTGGCCTTTCCCGATTCTTACTCATAAGAACTTGACCTTATCACCATCATCATTAAGATCTAGAAAATCAGGACACTCCCTAACATACTGGGCTATTCCACCTCCCCTCTCCCTTTGCCTATCCCTTCTGAAGTGTTATAGTTATCCATTGCAGCACTTGGGTTTTGTGAGACATTCCACCATATTTCCATGATGACAGCTATGTCATACTATTGATGATGCACAATGGCTTCCATTTTCTTCTTGTTTGTTGTTTATGCTGAGTGTGTTAGTGTACATGAACTTTAGTTGGGGTGTTGATCCCACCAACTTTTTTGGGGAAAGAAGCTCTAATTTCTGTGTAACATTGCATCTTTTGAATAGCTTTTGTTATCAAGTTTGAAAGTTTTTCCTCCTTTTTTAGTAAAATGGCAGAAGATAGTTCCCACATTTTCCAGTTGCCTAAAACATAATAGCATTTCCTGGAAAGCCAGCAGCATATTGGCCGAGTCTAGCAATTCAGCAATGAGCAATCTCATTATGTGTAATTTTGCCACGAGCAGTATATACTTTTTCATCTGGAAAAAGGTAACAATTTCCATGTACAGTAAAAAGAACTGGCCTTCCATGCCTACAAATACAGCAAATGTGTGCAGCTTTTTTTAAGAGTAAAAAGAGTGAAAGGGGAATTGCCTTGCTGTAGTTGTGAGACAAACAGGTAAATATAGTGAAAAAATATCTTATGACCAAACATCAGATGTTGTTGATCTCATCCTATTGCAGCAGGGTTTTTTTCTGAATGTGTTTGGTTGATACTAAAATGCATTTGATATTGAGGACATTATTTTTCAATTAATAGAAAAAATTAAGGTCTCAATGATTAGGAAAAAAAAAGATAGTTCGTTCTACAACAAAGAGTTATGCCTCCAGGTAGCTAAGAACTCATTTTTACTCTCTGTGCTGTTTTTTTGAGTGAAACAGGTACATCTTAAACTGAGAATTACTGCAGTAGATCTTTGTGTTTCTGAAAAATATTTAAAATTATTGCTACCGTAAAATATTCAATTCCACTTTCACCTCTCATCAAATGGTACCTTATCAGACAGGTTTTGATAAAAGACTACGCTATTTGTCCTTTAAACACTAGTGATACTTACATTATCTGCTTCTGGCAATGCTCTGAGAGATGATTATTAATGCTTACAAAATAAAGCATTACAGCTGTACAAAGGATTGTAGTATTGAAATGTGAATACATAGGCAGCGTGAAAATTTCTTTGTTATGAAAATGTCAGTTCCATTTTTAAAACTGAGTTGAAATTTGCACATACAATACAAAGTATAGGTAAAGAAAACTTTTAATCAGATGTATGTGGATTTTCTGATTCCTATAAATAGACATTTGAAGGAAGCTATGTTTACATAAATCAGGAACATCTCTGATTAGATTTAGCAATAAATCCAAAAGCTAATTTATGAAATTTGAATTTCTAAACTCATTAATTTCTTCAGGTCATTTCAAGCGCATAACCAAATAATTTACCCAAATTATTCAAACAGGATTTTCAACTCTCATGCCAATTACATGCAAGAGGAGAGAAAAAAGTTGTTGCTGCCTTACTATTAGTTTGCTAGATGTTCAACATTATTAATCTCTAGTAGAATGTGTTCTTTGAAAACTGTATGACTTAAACTTTCTGTATCTAGATCTAATCAATTTGTACCCAAAACTGTGCCTCCTAAGACCTCCTTCATATTTACCTTTCCTTTCTGGCATTTAAATGTGGACTTTTCTTTTTATATTTCATTTACCTTTTTATTTTGGTTATCTTTTCAAGAATTAGGAGACACTGTTAGGGAGTCCTTAGAAAACATACATTGAGGCTTTGCTTTTACTAATTCATGGGGAATTTTATCATGCCAAGTGATAGCAGAATAAAGCCTGCATGAGTATTGCTGCATTTTTACCCTAAATTTATGTAATAGACTCCTCAAGTCAGACTTCTGTCATTTTGTATGAGATACTATATGCTGCAATTCAGTTGTTTAACATTGCCACACAATTTTTACTATTAACATATGAACCAGAAATACTAAAGATTAACAAGGAGGTGAATAGATACTTTTAGAGGTCTGAAACTTTACTACGGAATTTCCCAAAAAGTTCTAGAACGTCTATTCTGCTTTCATAATATATTTCACTGACCCAATTGCTGTGAAAATTAATTGAACAATTGTTTTCAGTAATCCAGTACTCTGTTCTTTGGCAGTTAGACTGAGTTTCAGTGTCAAAAGAAGGCCTTTGTTTAGATTTATGGTTATGGATTTTCCTAAAACTGTAGCAATATACATACAAATGGTCAGTCTCTGAGTACTTAAGCAACAGTAAATGAATATTCATGGTAGTCATTTTAGACATTTACTTGAGAATGTTTGGGACAATTTCCTTAGTTTTCTTTAATACAAACACAGTAGCTGAATACAGATAAGGACATATGTGTGTATATATATGTATATATATATAAATAAAAATTTCAAGGTAGAATCATGCTATCAAAGAAGGCACTGGGAGATTTAGGTGCTAGGTATTTTCTAGTTGATGTAACTGAAACTAAGTTTCAGCCCTTGAGGCACAGCTGTTGATTTCAGGGATTAATGACACAATGACAGCTTTTAGGATATAATTTCTTATGCAGGGCTTTATTTCAACTAATCATCCACCTTTAGACCTAGTATTGTAGACTTCTTAAGTGTTTAATTTAGAACACAGATTACAGAGTTTTACACTGTAGAAGTATAATTTCTTAATCTTTAGTTTTAAAGGAAGAAAGACATCTTTAAAACACTACAGAAAATGCTACTGTTGCTTAAACTTCCTTTGGTGGAAAGTGAATATACTTTGAATTATCTTCTTCGTCCCTCTGAATTTGGTTACAGTAATAATGAAACAAACACAGGAATTAATTTGAAATCTTAGAAACTCTTGGATTCATAATGTGACTTGAGAGATTATTTAGTTTTAAGAAGAGAAAAAGCAAAAATAAAAAAAATCCCATAGAGTAAGGATAAAAGAGGAAATTCACTTTGTCACTTAATCACAATTGTGTATTACCATACCTCCGGGGAGAAATGAAGAGCAAATAAACAGTATTGCATCCCCATATTCACAGAAGACTTCCTGATGCAAGATGAGCATTTTTAAAGAAAAACCTTTATTTAGGTTCTGACAAGTTGACATCTCTGAATTAAGAAAATTGCTTTTTCAACTCCTGTATAAATCTGACAAATCAACTGAAGCAAAGAAATAAGCCTGGTAATTCTGACAAAGATTTAATTCTGAATAATTTAAATACTGAAACACTGATAAGAAAGAATTTCAAAATGGACTGATATTAAATATATTGCTTAATTGTCAAAGCCTTTTCTGAACAATAATAACCTTATAAAACTCTTCTAAATGAGAACTCTGCCTGTAATATGAAAACACAGCAAAAATGTTTTTGAAGGAAAAATTGTGAAACAGCCTATGAACCATAACGCAATTACTTTATAGAAAAGGAGAGAGAAACACTGAATCTTAAGTATAATATTCTCATATTTCAATATTGTGTATTAGCTTTTAACCTTTTCTCCATGTTTATGTCATTAGCCCCTGAACTATCAACTGGTCTTTCTGCAGACATGATGCATGTGCCCTCCATCTCCTCAACATCATTGACAGAGATGTTGAGCAGGTGCTATTTTTCTTTCTTAACTTTCTCTTGATCTTTTTCCCTGTTTCTTATTTCTCTATGCTTGTGTAAAGGAATCTCATATCTTAAAGAATGTTTGATCACCTCATCTTTCTCCAGTTCTCTTCATTCTATTTATTTCTCCTCTTTCTTTCACTTTTTTCCTTTTCTCTTTTCCCTCTGCATTTTAAGTGTCTCCCTTCTTTTTTAAGTTTCCCTCTCTAAATTTGTTTTCCTTCCTTCTCCTTTCCTACTTCCCTTTGCATGCCTTCAATTTCATTATTTCTTCTATTCTCTTTCTCCCTCATTTTCCATTCCCTCTTTTATGCACATGCAATCTCTATTCTCTTCCTCCATAGAAAATTTATTTTCTGGGATTTATTGATCTCTGAAAATTTATGTGAAACTCTGAAATTAAGCAAGTCTTCATATCCATTCATAGGTTTGGGTAATGCCTTATCTCTTAAAAAAGATGCTGTGAAGGACACAATTATTTGTTTAGAGTGGAGCACAGAGACCATTCAGTCTGGAATTTATGCAGCCAGGCATGTCATGATGTGACCTGTGCTTTGCATTCCTATTCTCCTTGTGCTTTCTTTGCTCAAGAATTCTCTTGACAGCTCCTGGTTTGTTCCTAGTCACAGAACAGAGTTGCCTTGTAGAGAAAACGTTTTAGAAGTGCAACTTGCATTGATTTTTACTTGTAAGTAAGAAATTTCATTATCATTTCAGTCACAATAGGCCTATAGCTCCACTCAAGCCATGAAAACAGCACCTGAGGTATGACAAGTCTGATATTAGAATAATTTCCTGTGTAACCAGACTAAACACCTGATATTTAGTTTTCTCTTGGGACATGCTTGTACAACATGCATCTAAAAACAGTGCTTAGACTAGATCTACTCACATTTTTTTCTGAACAGCTACTCTGCACCAGAAAAAATCCACAAAATCCAGATGTCATGTACTCAGAAAAGCATCTTAAAAGGAATTATGGAATAAAAGTTATATGAGAAATTCATGGAGGGCCAAGCTCCATTGTGTAACATATCTGTTATACAGTACTTTGAAAGCTGGTGTTGATTTTCAAAGTCACGAAACCATCACAAGAAAAGCCAGACTACCAACCTGTACATCAAATTTTCAATATCCCAGAATCACAGAATGGGTCATGTTGGCAGGGACCACAGCAGGTCATCTGGTCCAACCTCCCTGGTCAGGCAGGGTTGTCCCAGAGAACATGGCACAGGAGGGCATCCAGACAGATCTTGAATACCCCCAGTGAGGGAAACTCCATACCCTCTCTGGGCAATCTGTTCCAGTACTCAGTCCCTTGCACAGTAAAGAAGTTCTTCCTCATGTTCAGGTGAAAATTCCTGAATATGTATATCCAGAAGGAGAGCACAAACATTTTGTCTAAGAAAATAGTCTGAATCATATTCCTCTCTAAAAGTGCAAGCTTTCCTTGCAGTATGTTTATGCTCTGCCTTGAAACTATGAGTAAAAAGTATCTGCTAGTGGCAGTTGAGCATCTGTAATGTATGGAATTGTTAAGAAGCTCTTGTAAGAGCAAATCACTTTATGGTGATTAAAAAGATACAAGGCAGCAGTTGTTTTTACTCACTGACCAAAGTTTGAAACTGGCTACCTGTTGCCTAGTCCATATTTTATCCTTGTTCCCATTACATCCCATCCTTTCCTCCGCTCCACAGAGAGGGCAATTAAAGAATAAGTGGCTTGTTTTGTTATCAGGATGATACACAGACCCCAGCTACAGTTTTTACTGCCATGTTCCGGAGTTAATCAAACCTTTGTTTGCAATATATTCCCCTTATAGCACAATTGCTATGTAGCTGTTGATTCAAGTTTTAATTGCCTGATAAATTGAGTGTAAAATCCTATGGCAGAAAAGGAAATCAGAGAAAAAGAGGATGATTCTCTGGCAAGTTAATGTAAAAACAGTTTTCTCCTTACAAGTAGGAATAATTTGCATAAATCTGAGCACAGGGACATGTAGTTATGGATGACACCAGGTTATAAAGCCAAAAAGCAGGAAATCAGTCCTTTAGAATTCTTCTGTTATGGCTTTTTATTGTGGTAGTTGTTTTCACTACTCACAGAAATTAGAAAACTATAGTTGCTGCTTATATCATCACTGTGACTGTGCCAATTTCATTAATATCCTGCTGCAAAAAGTGTATTTTTTGTTGTTTTTATTGAAAACTATTCAATGATTTAAAGTAAAACACAGTGTTGGGAGGATGTTATATACATTGATATTGCCTATGAAAATGTTTGCTTGGAAAGTCAGTTAAATTTTAGATAAGCCATTTGACATAAAAAGTTATAAACAACACTTCAAATCTCTATGATCTGCCAAGTGCTGTATGTTGGTGTAACAAGTCAGGTTTTGTATTATAAATATGTATATTTGATAACTGTATTATACTTATTATTTATTTGGTAAAACCAGAAGTGTCTTCATTTCATGCATTACAAATTTCTTGCTTGCTTCCATTTTTTCTTTTGGGTCTGAAAATGTTGATTTGGTAAGACTTTGTCCTGATTATAATCAGAGATCTCTCTGAATTCTGGCTCCACTTGTATGGAAAATATACCATTCCATAAGTCAGATTATTTATTTGATGATATACACAAATTTTTATGTGTATAGAAATGCATTTGATATACATATGTTTGAAAAGTAGGTATTTGTCTTGTAAGAACTCAGTGGTTTACTCTGTGCCAAAAGAATGAAGAAAAGACTGTATATGTATTATCATAGTATTTTCAAGAAAGAAAAAACAAACTTCTCCAGCATTGTCTTTATGATATCCCCTTGCTAGCCTTCTAGAACATAACAAAGTTCCTCCATCATTACCTTGAAAGTGGGCAGACCAGATAAAAGGGAGGGAGAAGGTTCAAATTTTATATGTTGAAGATAGAGGACATAGCTGGAAGACCATTTCCTGTGATGATGCATCTTCTTTCCCTTAAGATCTCTCATATAAACATCATGACTCCATCCTATTTCCATTCTCTCAGTAAAACATTTATAAGAATGGAGCAATTTCACTGAATATTCCTTGTAAACACAATGCCTTACATGTTTCTTTATCAGATAGTTATGAGTATTATAAGGTGAGGACCTTAGAATTTGTACATATTTCTCCTTCATAGGATAATATGTAGGATCCAGTAAATTCAAAGTGTATTAAATTTTTGGAATGTTATTTATAAAGCTATTGGTTTGGCACAGCCTGGGTTTGGGTAGCAGAGGGCCACAGAGATGGCTCCTGTGAGGAAGCTGCTGGAATCTCCCCACCATGTCCGGCAGAGCCAGTGGCTGATGGCTCTGAAGATGGACATGCTGCTGGCCAGAACTGGGCCAATGAG